>OU015691.1:19877619-20066580 GCA_907165295.1 Nomada fabriciana
TGTGTGTGTGTGTGTGTGGCTGCGTACATGTTCGACATGCACAGAGGAATGTGGTAAGAAGAAAAAGAAGTTGACGTTCGATCGGCTCCACTCTATGTATAGATCACAGATGATCCGCACAGCCAATCAAAAATAGATAGCCTGCCCTTTCGAATATCGCCCGTTTCTTCCTTTCTCTCGTTCCTCGTTTACATCTCGTTTGTTATCGATGATCGAAATGTGAATACAGACGGCCGCCTGTGCAGCCGTGCAGCCCGAGAAAAGTAGATGCGTGGGTACGCCTACGTAAGCAATCAGCAATGTTGTCTTCTGGATAGTTGACAGTATAATGTATAATGTAGAATGTAGAATGTAGAATGTTTGCGACAATGCAAGGGCGAGTGAAAAACTCAGCCAGTTTACTTTGCACTCCGTCCTTGCCGATCATCGGTCTGCTGATCTCCGTGCTCGTCGAAAGAGGAAACGCGAAAAATAATGCCGGGTACGTTTTTTTTCTTCAGCGTAGGAGAAGTATTGGAGACTAAATACCACCCGATCGACAACGGAATGAAGCGAGATCGCGGCTGTTGTTGCGCGACTCGTCGTTGATGCAGGAAACATCGGCTATCGTACTTGTCGAGATGCTCGAAAAACTCTACCACCGGATCGTTGTTTCAAGTGGTTACGCCTGCTTCGCAAATGACAGAAATTCAGGCTGGATGCTAGAATAATAGTATTTGCCGAAGCATGTCCATTGACGCGATTACCGGTGCGGGTGGCAGCGGTGGTTGTCCAGGTCCGTTTTACGATTCGTTTAATGAGGCGGGTTGCCAGGTTCCAGCGATCGCGTACAACCATCAGTTGAATTTGCATTTTACGAGTGGATGGCGAGCGGTGGCGAGCCGTGGCGAACGATAGGTCGGAGGCGAAGGTAACGGCTAACGACTAACGGCGAAGGGACGAAGAAAAGTCGAATGCTGTGGCGTGTACGTAATCGTTTGCCAACTTCTCTTCGGCTTGGCCCCATTATTCTGCATCCAGGCCCTTTCCTCTCTTGCAACGCTATTCGGCTGAGTTGCCCGAGGCTAAGCAGCTCTACGCCTCTTCGGTCAGACGTGGAAACTTGGAGGATCGTTTCGAAAGAGAGCGAGAAGTAAAGTGTGAATGAAAAGTGAAGCGCAATTTCCAAGGGTTAACTCGGAAAAAACTCGTTGGAACTTAGCGATACACGACGCGTAATGCTGGAGATGCCTAGGGGAGGCTCCTCCGTTACTCGAGAGTTTCGCATAAAGTGATGTACCTTCGCTAGGATGGAGGGCTACAACAACCTGGAGACACGCTACGAAGTGAAGGGTCGAAGCGCTAAAAGAACTGGCGTAGCACGAGGGCTGCTTACGTATCGCTAAGGGGGATGCAACTTGTTTACCAGCTTTGTCTAGATATACGGTGAATGCTAACAGGGCGAGGGAGAGCCAGCTGGACTCCTTTTTCTTTTTCTTTTTCATTTTCATGTTCCTCCTCTCCCTCCTCCTCCCCCTCCTCTTCCTGAACGTCACTACCTCTCCGCCGGCAGATATGATCTGTTCCGCGGGCAGATCGAACAGTTGCAGAAATCGAAACTACGGCACTTGCATTGGAGCGGAACCCTATTTACGGAAATTTCAAGCATCTTGCGCACTTGTTAGCACTGTCCGACACTTCCGGACACGGCGAATGCGATCAGGAAGCATTAATTGTTCCACGACGAGATTTTAATCTCGATATGGACAGGCCGATCGAGCTGGCGAGATGGAGATGGAGATGGAGATGGAGATGGAGATGGAGATGGAGATGGAGATGGAGATGGAGATGGAGATGGAGATGGAGATGGAGATGGAGATGGAGATGGAGATGGAGATGGAGATGGAGATGGAGATGGAGATGGAGATGGAGATGGAGATGGAGATGGAGATGGAGATGGAGATGGAGATGGAGATGGAGATGGAGATGGAGATGGAGATGGAGATGGAGATGGAGATGGAGATGGAGATGGAGATGGAGATGGAGATGGAGATGGAGATGGAGATGGAGATGGAGATGGAGATGGAGATGGAGATGGAGATGGAGATGGAGATGGAGATGGAGATGGAGATGGAGATGGAGATGGAGATGGAGATGGAGATGGAGATGGGGCTAGGAGGTGAGAAGGGGTGGGTGGTCGGTAGGCGCGATAGCTAGCTACTTTGTGCTCGGAGGCTACCCACTTGCTTGAAAGGGGAGGTATTACGGGGTTACTAAAGTGTTGTATGGCTTCCCTAAGCCCCATAAGGATAGCCCTCAGGCACGCACCCCCTTTATCGTATGCGTATGCAGTTTTTTCGCTGGTGCGTGCGCGGGGTCTCGCAGCCCTTACATGTGCAGTGAAGGTGAAGGGGGCATCGGGTAACACGGGCAGGCAGCCAGTGAAACGACCGAAACCTGGATGCTCGCTCAGGATGATTCTGGTACTGCTCTATCAATCCTCCTTGCTGCTTGCCTCTTTCCACTTCTCTCGCCTCTGTGGTTTCGACTAGTCTTCGGAATCTGCCACTGGAATACATTTTCCAATTGCCATCCAAGGGCCAGCTACCTTATCGAAGCACAAATAGATGCAGCTTAAAAAGTTATTTATTATATTTCTGGTCGAGAGGGGTGCATAAATCGTCGCTATTTCGGGTATCGCAATTGGCTCCGCTTGCTTCGGTAGGCCACGCACAGGGTGCCTTTCGCAACGTTCACCCTGCGAAATTCTCGGAAGGAAAAGGCCGATACCATCGACGCGACGACTTTTACGAACTCCAAAGAACACTACATACATACGTATGTATATAGCTAGAATTTTGCCCGAGAGTGCCCTCGTCGGCTGCACGCACTGCACTACTCAATCAAACCCCCTCGAACTTTAGCCCACCTCTCTTTGCTCCCCGCTTTCCCTTATCCGGAACCGCAACGATATCAAGCTTGGGCCACGTTCAATCTTCCCTCGCAGTGTTGCATTTACGTGAAACTTCCTACGTTGCCTTCTTCCATCCATGTCTTTCGTTTCGCCTGCACTATCGAGAATTCGAGGAGACGACAGTGACGATGGAGGAGATTTCTAGGAATACAATATTTGCCTCGGTTCCAATGATCGGTCGAGACAGTGACCAGACAAGACAACGACGGATCAATCCAACTCGATTGCTCGGAGACGGGCGCGCCCGGCCGCCGCAAAGATGATTCTCGCGCGCGTTCTCTCGCTCGAGCGTATTATCAGCCACTCCCTCCTCGGTCGCGTTTGTCATTTCGCGTAGAAGGTTTGTAGCTGCGTGGAATCGACCGCAGCGAATCGCAGTCGCTCAGATCCCGATCAGCTATTCGGATAACGATGGCTGCGTTTGCGGGCAGCCGGGGCAAATGCACGAGCAAGAGCACTCGCTTCGCGATTAACGCGACGCGATAACACGGGAAACTGCACCTCGACTCGGACGCCTCCACTTTTGATAAGGCAGAGCGTGTTTCTCTCCCGGAGAGAAACCGGTGGATAAAGCAGACCGTTTTAACCACTTGTGCGAGAATTGCCAGGGGCGGGACATACTCCTGGGGGATCGCCGCATCGGCAGTCCATAAACCATAGCTGCGTTTCTTGCTTACCGCCCGGCTGTGCAACTTGCTCGAGGAAACGCGTCGGCTGCGTCTGGTACGTGGCGTGCGCCAAGTCTGAAGGGTTGGTGCACCACCACGGCCGATAGGACAGAAGCCGGACGCTGAACGTTCGACGTTTTCGCAGCACGATAACACAGCAAATCTGTGTTCTGTCCGTCCAAGATTACGAGGCTGAGAAGCTCCGCTGATTCAGCAGCGATCAATGATTAAGGTTCGTTCGATCTCGGTATCTCGATCGATGGTATCTCGATCGACGTTCGATCACCGGCGAACGGATCACGGAACGCCAAGGGTTCTTCTTCTGCTTCCTCCTCTTCTTCTTCCTCCCCTTCTTCTTCCTTCTCCTCTTCTTCTTCTTCTTCTTCTTCTGCTCAGCCTTGGTATACAAGCAGTCGATGCTTGGCCACCCTCTCCAAGATTCATCTCCGTACGAAGGAAGCAAGTGCAAAGCTAGGGAACGAAGGTTTGGGTGGAGGGGATCGTTTGGTCGCTCGGCGAGACACATTAATTTCACTCGATTGCGATTTAAACGTCGCGGCGTTGGGCGTTTGTAGTCAGCTTGCCCGTTCGATCGATCCGAATCAAAAGAAAGCAACGGGAACTCGAAAGGACCCGGAGGATCCTACGTCGTTTCTATACACGCGTCTCGATGTATAGGAGCGGTGCGCGCAAGCGGGGCGGAAGATTCACTTACACGTTTACACGCTCTCGGCAATCTTGTTAGATGCGTACGAAACGAAGGGGGAAAGGGGCTAGCGTTGAAAATTGCAAGAGAGTGGGATAGGGCAGTGGGAAAAGGTTGGAGGGGGATTTTCGGTAAGATTGCGAAAAGGAAGAGCAAGATCCTAGGGAAAGTAAGAGAGGAGGATGGAACGAGCCTTGGCTCATAATAGGAGAAGAGACCGGCGCCTCTCGCAGCATCACCACGTGGCACTGGGCCAACTATCGTCTTCTGATCAATATGCTTACAGCTCTCTCTCTCTCTCTCTCCCTCTCTCACACACACACACACACACACACACACACCCTCTGCCTCGCTCTCCTTTTCTTTCACCCTCTATCTGTCTAGCTATCCAACTATCGTGCTTCCCGTCTTCTCTATTGCTTCCCTAAACTGACTACCGCGAACCGCAATAGTTGCCACAGGCGCCATCCACGCGATGACTGTTACAACTGTTTTCGTGCAACGAACAAATTCGTCGCTGTTCGAGCGTTCAACGATCATAAAACTTTCGGCCCTCGGTTCTTCGAAATAAAGGGTCGCCCTCGATATCGAACGTTTCAATGGCGCTCAAAGAACGGAAAGAGGTTGCCGAAGAGTTTGGAAATCGAAACTGCGGCGATCCTACGGCGATCCTACGGCGATCCTACGGCGATCCTACGGCGATCCGGGATCGAGCGAAACGGAAGTAGCGTGGTACCACGCGTGAACCACGTGGTGGCTGCTCCCCTTTCTCTTTGCCAGGTTGCATTCGACGCTCCTGCCGCCTCTCTTCACCATTTTCGTTCGCTCGCCGCTTCCATCGATACAGAAAGTTCAAAAAGCAAATATTCCAGCGGAAAGCTGGCTGCCACGCATTGATCGTTCCGTTTTCAACACTCGTTGCCTCTGGGTCGAACCGAAGAAGAGGAACGAGCTAACCGAAGGGTAGATGAACATGTGCGCCTGAAGCGAATCTGCGAGTAAAGCGATCCGTGAAAGAGGAGGAAAGCCGCGAAGCGTTTGCGGACGTAGCAAACATATATGTATAAGAAGGATCAGCTGCGGAAAGTTATCGGGGAGTTTAGCCGGTTGTTGCAGTATCTATATTGTTGTCGTGGGTGGATAGATAGTGCTACGCTGTTCGGCGGTGGAGTTGGTGGCGGTAGCGGTGGTGACGGCAATGACGGTGGTGGTGTTGGTGGTTGTGCTAGTGCTGGTGGTGGTGGTGCTACTGCTGCTGCTGCTGCTGCTAGCGGTGTTAGTGCGGCGGTGGTGGTATCGGCATTGGTAGTGGTGGTGGATGCCCCTCAGTGTCCGGCGCGCCTCCGACAAGCGTGCTTCGGTCGTTACAGAGGGTTCTTTTGACGTTTCCTCGTTAACGCGGATGATATCGCCGAGTCGAGGGAAGGAAAACAGAAAGAAAACCGTCAGGATACAAGAAAGGAAGTAACAAAGATCGATCACTTTGTTCACCGGTGAAATAGGAACTCGTTGACACGCACTTTGTACGGACCATCTTGCTTCGGCATTTTTCTCGCACTCGTCGCGCGAATCAAGCGGAAAGAATGTACGCGAAGAGATCGGTAATCCAGATGGGGCTCGTACGTGTCGGAGGAATGCATTGGTCACAATCGCAGTTGCTTTCCAACGAACAATAAAGATACCAGAAGGAACATTGAACGATAGTCGGATAAATAGATCGCGAGAGGGCGGGATAGAGTGAGAGGGTGTGTGTGTGAGAGATAGGCTGGCTGGGAAGAGAAAGAGAGAGAGGGAGTGAGAGAGAAAGAGAGAGAGGGAGAGAGAGAGAGAGAGAGAGAGAGAGAGAGAGAGGGAGAGAGAGAGGTCTTCGCAAACTCGATCGAAGAATCAATTTGCAACGATCGAAGAGCACTGCGACAGATCGAAACAAGAGCATCTTGGATTGCATGTGAGGCCGTGTCAAGCTTTTAAATGGTGCATCACTCTGCGGAGCTTAGTCGTAGCGAAAAATTAGGTGGAACCCGTAGAAAGTATCCAAGGAAGTCTAGAAGACCTTAGTGAATTATCTGATAATTGATCGACCACGGAAGGAAGGAACGAGCAAACGGTTGCACGGACTGGACCGAGGAATTGAGATCGACAACCTGGCTCTCTATGTCAAACTTTATCGAGACAAGCGGAGAGAAGTGAAGAAAAGAGGATCGCTCGATTGTGAATCGGATCCGATCTATTTCGATCGTGCGGAAGTAAGAAGAAGGGAAGCCGGAAGGAAGGGTAGAAAGGAACGCTGGAAATAAATAGAGGGGTTGTTATCCTTGCGGTTGCGAGAGGATGCAAGTAGAATAAGAGGAAAAGGAAAGGGCGGATCGAGGGAGAAGGAAGAGACAGCGAGGAGCGGAGAGGAGAGGAGAGGAGAGGAGAGGAGAGGAGAGGAGAGGAGCGGAGAGGAGAGGAAAGGAGAGGAGAGGAAAGGAAAGGAGAGGCGCGTGCAAGTGGACGTGCAAGCGGTGAAAACGAGAGCGCGAATGGCCGAAAACGCGAGCAGAGTGTACCCGGACACGGCGGCACATCTCGCGGGTGAGATCGATCCTGAAATAGCGGCCCCGGGTACTTGGTAATGGGGAGTTTAGGCGAGAATGCCTTTTCCCTGTCGTCGTCGTCGTCGCCGTCACCGTCGTCATCGCCATCGCCGTCGTCACCGTTTTCCTCGGACTTTGCTCTGTCAACAGGTTCGCGTCGAGTATCCCGCACCCTACTATCCTTGCATCGTTGGCCGCAAACGAGGACTACCTGCACGGCTGTTCAACGTTCCGTTTATTTTAATCGAACTCGTATCGCGCTCGCGTCGATCGGCGGCTCTCTCTCTCGTCCGAGTAGCGATATCGGTAGGATTAGAAGCGAGCGTGGCTGGATCGGTGGTGGTGGTCACCGATCGGGAGGAAGCAAAGGTGCGCTGCTCGAGGCGGAAGCGAGTCGACGGGACAGGGAGGACAGAAAGGAGAGCCCAGGAAGAAGGAGGTGGTGGTGGGGGTGGAGGAGGTGACTCACCGCCGAGATGCACAAGGTGTCGTACAGAGCAAGACTCAACTCGAACGCAGGTCGAAACGAGAAGCTCTGGGAGAGGAGCGAGTACCGGGAACGAAATTGCCGTGCTCTTCGGCATGCCGGACGAACCGCTGCGACCGCTGCGACCGCTGCGACCGCTGCGGCCGAGGCGGCCGAGGCGACCGCAGCCTCCGCCGCAACCGCCTCAGCCACTGCTACCATTGCCATCGCCGCTACCGTTGACGTTGATACCGTTGCGATCGTTGCTACCGCGACACGCTTCGATCCACCTTTCGATCCAAGTCGGACGTGCCGAGATCGAGCATCTCACCTGCCCTCCTCCCGCTCCCTTTTTAGGTACAGAGTTTCTCTGCTGCCTTCGAACGTTCTCGTGATAGGACTGGCTCTCTGTTGTTTAACGCTTTACCCCGTTCAGTCACGACAGTATCATCATCAAACTTGTCCGGGCTGTCCGCACCAACAACAGCAACAGCAACACCAGCAGCAACAACACCAGCAGCACCAGCAGCAGCAGCAGCAGCCGCAGCAACAGCAGCAGCAGCAGCAGCAGCAGCAGCATCATCAACAGCAGCAACAGTATGTACAGGAGACGCATCGGAGCGGTAGTTCGAAAGAGACCACCGCACCCACTCCGGACGACCTCAGATTGGAAGCTATCAAGCATCAAATACTCACGAAACTGGGCCTCAGATCACGACCGGACGTGAACAGAACCTTGGCCGCAGTACCCAGACATTTGGCTCTCGAAACATTGTACAGAGCCGAGGCGCAGTCTTCTCGTTATCCGTCGTCCGACAGGTCGGACAGCGATCGCGAGAACCTGTACTCGGCCGAGTTTCTCTACGGCGGCGACGAGTACTCGTACAGGAACGTTGACGGACGGGTCGAGAGCTCTGCGAAGGACAACGCGGGGCTCGGCTCTGCCTACGGACGTTACGGGGAACACGAGGGACAAGAACCGGAGGACGAGATGGACGATTTCTACGCGAGGACGTCGGAGATTATCACCTTCGCCGAGCCCGGTAAGTTTCACTGCTGTTTTCTCTTCTTCCTTTCCAACTTCCTTCGCCCATTTAGAATTTTCATTTACGTGCACTTATGTGTCCTTTCCGGCATCGCGTGCGGCATTATTTGTGCGCTCTCTTGCGCACGCGCATCCGCAACCCCGACCGCAACCCCAACCGCAACCCCAACCGCAACCCCAACCGCAACCCCAACCGCAACCCCCATCGTTTTTATCAATTCTGCAACATTTTCGTCAGTGTTGCACCGAGCTTCAGGAAGCCGGCGAAAGCGTCCCTTCCCTCTTCCAGCTCTTACTGATATTTTCACGATCGCTGTGTGCCCGTTAGATGCACCGCTTGAATCGCCAAGCAATAAGCGTAGAAAGAAAAGGTACGCAGAGAGCATCGTCGAGAACGACACCTTGGATCGTATGCATGCGTGGCCACACGCGTGGAGCCACGTGGCTTCAAGATATGGATGTCGCGCGACGGTAGTCTATAGCTCGTTCCGTAGTTCACTAACTCTAAGTTTAACAATAAGGGTAATAGAGCTGGAGGAGCGGGTAGAGGAAGGGGTAGAGGAAACAATGTTGGCCAGCGCTTACGGCTGTACGCGGCTGCTCGATTCGTGCTTAATATTAGTTGAGGTTAAATGAACGAGCCACCCGTCCGTAACAGGTGCCGTTATAAGGTACACGTGCCAATCCATTTAATGTTAAATCCATTGTTGCATCGAAAAACCAGCAGTCCGCACGATCCTCTGAGTTGTCCTCCCGTACCTCGCACGGCTTCGCACTCGCTACAACTTTGCTTGCCCGTTCTCTGTCGCTCGCAATCGAAACAGATTCTTCCACGACTCTCGCATTTCGACTTGATCGACTTGGTCGGCTTGGTCCGCTTGGTCGGTATTCTGCGTCGATACTCCGCGGAAATTGATACTCGCGAAAAAGCCTTGAACTGGAGGATGTAGTCGAACGTTGACGAATAGATGGTGCGTTCGTGCATTCGTGGTGGCCGGTCCGACGTCGTGCATGGTCAGCCAGAAAGCGCGATACAATTCGACGTGCGTGATACTTAAACGTTAGTGTCGCCGACACTATACATAGCCAGCGAACACGTCATCCTTTTTGAAGAAACTAAAGAAAGTATAAACGGCCACAGTCTCTTCGGTATCGATCCGCTTCACAGAAGGGGGAGAAACTTTTGTTCCATATGATTTTTTCATTTTTTTCTACTTTACTACTTTTCCGCTATCTTCTTGTCCGCGTAAGCGGGCAACGTATTTGATTTGTCTGGTCGCGATTGCCGCACCGTGGCCGCACCGTGGCCGCACCGTGGCCGCACCGTGGCAGTTGTCGGTGCTGCAGGAGAAACGAAACCAACTAAATACATACATAGAATAGATACTCTGCAAGGGACGCAGGAACTTGCCACGAACGATCGATCGATGCCTCGCGCCATGCGAGCGATCGAAAATGTACATTCCGCAGAGAGATTCGCTGGTAACCAGAGGGTAAGGTGGTCCGGGGTGAAATTTCTCGAGATCAGTCGAGGGCAGTCGCTACGATCATCTCCGGGCGGGCGAAACGATAAGCGGAAAGTCAGTGGAACTCGGAGATACTCGGAGAAACTCGGAGAAACTTGAAACAGTTGAGAGGAGCGCGATCCTCTCTGCGGCGGGGGAGGATAAAAAAGCTTAATGTTAGGCGAGACCTTGGTCCCCCTCTGGACGTCCTCGAAGAGGAAGGCGAAGGGAAAGGGAGGAAAAGAAATTGGTCGATGAAAAAGGCCGCAAAGATTCGCATGCTTGTCGATTCCCGTACAAATGGGACGCGCGCGAAGCTTCGCTTCTCCTACTGCACCGAATCGCACACCTGTCTTTCCAGTTTCCATGGAATCCTTCATTTCTCGCAACTATCGCGCAACAATCCATCCACGTTGCCCCGCGTGAACGTGAACGTGAACGTGAACGTGAACGTGAACGTGAACGTGAACGTGAACGTGAACGTGCATGCGCAAGTCGTCGCATATCTTCCGAGCGATCTTCCACTCGCGTGTGTCGCATCCCGCCGCTTATTAAGCAGAGTCCAATTGATTTTCTGCCTCGGCTGTCTCTACTCTTTACGCGATAATGCGAGACATGTGCGAACATTCTCTGCAGCAGTCTCCGGGTCGATCACGCGAGACCTGCGTCCACGAACTTTCGACATATACATATGTATTTTGCACGATCTACCGATATCGCCTAGCGATCGATTGCATTAGTGATGCTGCGGGAGCACGCCACGCATACATGTGCCTACCTACTGTCGCTCTCCTTTCTTTTCTTTTAACGTTGCGGGTGCCTTAAGACAATTGCTAAAGGCAAGTCACCCCCTTGACCGCGTCGAGCCGGCGCGGTTGTGCCGCACGAATCTGCACGTATTCGACCGTGCTTGGATCACTGCTGCCCTTGTTCCGATCAAATTTCTTCCTCTGCTTTTTCATTTTGCCAACTGTAAACGCCTAGCTGGCACGCGCTGCATACATGCCGCGACGCTAGCAAAGTTCTTCCAGTTTCCGTTGCACGCTACGATAAACAGGATAATGCACGCAAGGAGATGACGAAAGGTAGACGCGGTCGCGAAACGGAAAAGAACGACCAATAAAGAAGAAATTCTCTGGTAGAAGCTGGCCATTATACGCGCTCGACGATTGTACTCGTTTAAAAGGACTTGGCGACGTCCCTGCTGAACGCGATTGTTTGTCGAAAAGGCCGACAGGCACGTAGCAAACGTGCACAGCAAACGCGTTCCATTCGAGTATTCGCCGATCGGAGCGCCGAGTTTGTTCTTATAGCGAGAGGAAATCACAGGACGCGCTTGTTGGATTAAGGGATTAAGGGGTTAAGGCGTTAAGGCGTTAAGGCGTTAAGGCGTTAAGGCGTTAAGGCGTTAAGGCGAGACGATCTAGCAAGCGATCAGGGCGAGGGAAGGAACGGCCGAGTGGCTGGCGCTAGTGGTGCGAGCTACGATAGAAACGTCCGAACAGGGAGGCTGACGGAACGTTCAGAGTGGGATTGTACGGTGGTTGGAGATGCGTTAGAGTGGGACAGGGTCGAACTCATGGACCAACTCATGGACGAACTCGTGGACGAACTCGTGGACGAACGGGCCGACGGATAGGACGGCTGGCGCCTGTAGTCAGATCGATGCACGTGGCTCCAGCTGGGCGCCGTTCTTCGTACATCTCCAACTACACACCCCCTTTATTCCCTCTTCAGTCTCCTCCTCGTCCTGCCGCACTACACTCTCTGCTCTAGGATAGAAATCGAGGGTGTGCTTCTCCCTCCGTCTTTTATCTCGCTGCCATGCCGCTACCACCATTTCTACCATTCTTCCCGTTCTACGTTTTCTTCCCCTCCCACGTTTCTTCCTCGCGTTTTCTTTACTTGCGCGACTTTGCGCGACTTTGCGCGCAGCGTTACTGTCGTCTCCTCGATTCGGAGAAACACGAAAATCGATTACGCGACACCGCAAACCCGCGATGGGCAAAATGCGCAAAATGCGCAAAATGCGCAAAATGCGCAAAATGCGCAAAATGCGCAAAATGCGCAAAATGCGCAAAATGCTTTCAATTCTGCCAACGCGTTTTCCACGGAGGCATGCCACCTCCCCCGCACCCCCCAATAGTATCGGCATCGTTCTGTCGAAAAGTGCAATCCCTTTCCGGACAAGCTGACAAGGTCCATCTGGAAATCCTTCCTAATTCGTCCTATCGCGACATATCGCGACACGCCAAGGCGACCAACTCAACGGAGATGGAACAGGAGATGACACGTGCTTTAAATCGCGATCCGCTTCGCACGATGGGCTAGATAGGTAGCGGTGACCACGTGGCGGCGATAGATCTGGATCAGGGTTAGCAACCAGCTATATCTGACCCCCTTATTTCACTGACCATCGGTATTACGGTGAATCGCCTCGGCCCTATCCAAGTATATGTATTTAACACCATCTACCGCGCGATGTTGTGGACAACGTGTCAACGAACAACGTTATTCAATATCGTATCGTTCCGTAATTAGATTCGAACCGAGGTCGACCAAGTTGCCTCTTGGACTGTGCTTCGCGGGGAATACCGTTGTCGATGAACCATGTGTCAGCAAACACTCGTCGTCGCTTCTGCATCGGCATCGTCGCAAACATCTCTGCAACCGTCCGTTCCTATCGCGGACCATCCTTTTTCTCCTCGCCATGTGCCCTCCGCCTGTCTATTCCCATTACTCCCATGGCTCCCATGACTCCCATGGCTCCCATGGCTCGCCCGACTCGCTCGGCTCGCGCTATTGTACTACGGGCCGCAATAAATAGACAGCTTGCCAACCAGACCAACAGACGCCCCCTTTCATCGTCGACGTTCACACCCCCGGCAAATTTCTCCTTTACCCTGTCAGTTTGAAAACGAAATGCTCGTTTGCTCGTTGACGAGTAGGAGCACAAGTTTCCTACCCACCTCGATTCCGCGCCGCCTTGCGTTACAATCGCTTCAAGCTCCAGTGTGCCGTGAATCCTATCGGAAGATACAGGAAGGAACAGTGTCAGCGCGAGAAAAGGGGAATGAATCTACAATGAATCTACATTGTCAGTGGTGTCGCATTGCGGCGCACCGTCAAAAGTAGCCGATATACCGACCTCGAAAAGTGCGACACACGATGGACTCGAAACTCGAGCGAGGCCGGACGAGAGTCGTGCAACGCCCTTCTTCTGGACTCGCCGACTATCGAGCTCGAGACAGTTAGGAGGAGACCGGTATCCGATAAGCGTAAATGAAACTGCCAGTTGTTGTTACGTTTAGCCCGTTAGAGTATCGACTATCGCGAAACGCGAACGGCAAATTTCACCGCAAACATTCCGTGGCAGGATATCGCGAGTGCCAGATCTTGGAAGATCTGCGCAATCTCGCATATGCAGAGTCTTTGAATACTTGACTGCAACAATTCGAACCGCCGCTAGCGTCGCGTCGTCTGCGTTCCGCGAATCTACAATCCACGAATCTACAATCCACGAATCTACAATCTCTACAAAGGCTGGAATCTACAAATCAGCCAGCATTTCCTTTGGGAAAAGCAATTGGCCGCGACATCGGCTCAGAATCGCGCCCCGAACCACGAGCATCCAAGTGCCGTAATTCGGAATAAATGAGAATTCTGCTATCATTTGGGAACGGGCACACCGGTCTCGTCGAAACAAGGACCCGCGAGGAAAACGACCACGAGTCCGAGTCTCGGAGCTCGCCGGCATGCCGCGGCAGCTCTCCTGATTCGCGAGCCAAAATCTCGTTGGTCGCGATGCGTGATGGACGATATTGATCGCGCGATAAAGACTTCCGTTTCATTTGCTCTGGCCAACGCGATCTCGTTGTAGCGACGAAACAGGAGCGAAGAAACAGGAGCGAGGAAACAGGAGCGTGGAAACGGGAGCGTGGAAACGGGAGCGTGGAAACGGCGGAGAAGAGAGAAGCAGGACGGGGGAGAGAGAGGCAGATTGAAATGGGATGGGAGGGTAGGATAATACTACACATATAGTAGAAGAAGCTGGTGCGGCTAGGAAAGAAAGACTCGGGAAAAATGAATAAGGGAGTGAACGCAATACGCCCACGCCCATGCCCACGGTGAGGCACGTGCGCATGTACATGCGTATACGCGCGCTTGTACACCGGTTGGCCCACACTTGAAAAGTTCAACGAGTATACACAAGCCGAAGATCGGTGCGTTGAATATCTTCGTGGTTCGCGTTACAGCGCTCTATCCAGTTGAAGCCGAGAATAGCGTCGGGGGTGTGGACGCCGTTGATTCTAACAGGGGGTCTCGTACTGTGTCGGTGTCGGCGTCGGCGTCGGCGTCGGTGTCGGCGTCGGTGTCGGCGTCGGCGTCCGTGTCGGCGTCGGTGTCGGCGTCGGTGTCGGTGTCGCTGCGCAACCCTAGGAAAGAAAAGGAAATAGCTGGGACGCGTGCGGCAAACAGGGAGAAGAGCAGAATAAAAGGGGTGGAGTGGTGAAAGGGTGGACGAGGATGGGTCGCGGGGAATGGAAGGCGGAAGGCAGACGGGCGGCAGACACCCCATGCTTATCCCCGCCCCACCAGCAGCTCTTGGTCCGTGACTCACCAAACCGTTAAGGGATGAAGCCACGCTGCTTTCATGTATGCGCATACATCGCCGTGGATATTCGTAGATCCATGTGCGCGAACCTCCTTATGCCTACGCCGGTGTATCGCTCGACAGCCGCTATATGTCTCTTGTTACACTTGCACGCCAACAACGTTTCTCCGTCTCTTGTATTTCACCCTGCTTCTCGGTGTGCGCGAATCCCCGTGTCCCTGCGAGCAACTAGATCCTCTACGTGCACACGTGTCATCGTTCAGTGCATTACACCGTTCCATCTCTCTCTCCATCTCTCTCCCTCCCTCACCCTCTCTCTAGCTCTAGCACTAGCTCTTCCCGTTCCGCGTCGCGTCCCGTCGTTTGCACAAGCCCCTGCGACAACAGGCCTTGCACCAACGTGAAAAAACGCTACTCCTAAACAAATTTTCGTACCCCGACCGCTACAACCCGGCCCGACCGCACTTACGCATTCAGCTCGAGTCAAATTCACGATCATCCTCGAGCTATAGGAATGTCGTCGTCGTTCCGCTTTTACTTTCCTTTTCATTTTCCTTCTTGCCATTTCAACTGATCCGCTACTCTACACTCGTGCTGCCCCGGCTAAGAGATTACGTCGCGCACCAATAGAGATTTACGCGTAGCTCACCTGGGGGCCACGTCTGCGAGTCCAACAGAAAAGTAAGCAGCCCGCCGGGCCGCGACGCGCAAACTCTCCTTCGACCAGAGATGCGATTAGAAATAGATTCATCTGTGGCAAATATTTCTCTTTTACGTACAACACCAACGACTCTTCTTTCGCAGGGCGCACGCTCAACAGACAGCCGTTGCTGGAGTTTCCAATGTCTAGCGGGGAGCCAGCGCTGGGCCCTTTGCGGATTAAAAGGGCGACCCTTTGGGCAAGAGTCGAATTCAGGCACGCCCATCGCTATCAACACCATCGCCAGGGCCAATCGAACCAAAGAAACGTTACACTCTGGGTATTTCGCGTACGGTGCGGCAATACCACGCATTTGCGTGGCAAGGTAATCAGCAAATTTCTCCCACCATTATTTCTATCTCGCAGCACCCCCGTGCCATGTCCCTCTCGTTCTCAGTTTAATCACGCCGACGCGTACCGAAATATTTCACCTTTCAATCGCCCAACCAACAATACCTCCAATATTTCTGCCCACTGATCACTGACCACGGCCAGGTAGCCACCGCAGTGCACCTTCCGCGTGCAGTGCCATCGAGTAAAAATGAAAAGGAAACAGTTTGGGGTCCACGTATGCGTGTGCTTCTGCAGGAACTTGGGCAACATCTAGAAATGATTACGTCCCTCGGAGCGAGCGTCGGCCAACTGGGTTGGCTCAAGTTCGACGTCACCAAAGTGGTCAACAGTTGGTACACGATGAACCGGGACAGCGCAAAGGATAAGCTGACGTTGCTGGTCGACTGCACGGGATGCGGCTCTCACGTCTACGTGTCGACGTTCGATGGCCATTCGCCACGCGTGATCGAGTCGTCGTTGAACGCAAAAGGTACGCACAGTCGCCCCTTTAGTCGTCCGTATATCCCTCTCGTCCCTCTCGCACCCACCCGGCCCATTCGACTAATTTTGCGCGCCGTCCGCAGCCACTCAAGATCCAGACAGACCTTTCCTAGTGGTTCGCACAGATCCAGCAGCTGTGAAACGGGTTCGAAGACGCGCAATCGAATGCAGCGGCGCGATCAAGGGCCAATGCTGCAAGCAGCGGTTCTACGTAAACTTTTCTCAGCTCGGTTGGGACGACTGGATCATCGCCCCCCAAGGGTAAGCGCACAACTTATTCGAACCGATTGGAACAGTCGCAAGCAAATTTCTCTCGCACCCCATTCACACGCGCAAGCGAGAGAAAAGTCGCGCGTTGCCTAGTCCACATGAGAACACAGTTTACAAATGCAACGTCCCTAAACCCTTAACTTGCGAGCAATTATTGCAGTCCGAATCGTAATCGTCCGAAGCTTAACCGCACCGCACCAACGTTACTTGCGTCGCGTCGTTGTTATTACAAGTGCCCCTTGTAACCATGAATTTATTCTCCGGCACAGGTACTACGCAAATTATTGCAGGGGAGATTGCGCGGCCGGCCACAGAACACCGGACACGTTCCTCAATTACTACACTCACGTTATCGAAGAATATCGGAAGATGGATCGACTAGCCGGTATGCAGCCATGCTGTGCCCCTCTCAAGTTCTCGCCCATGTCGTTGATATACTACGGACCCGATTCCAACATCATTAAGAGGGATCTGCCAAAAATGGTGGTCGACGAATGCGGCTGCCCCTAAGCGTTGCACGCAGTGCACACGCCTCTCGCTTATATGCGTACGCGTTGATACGCGCTGATACGCGTTGATACGCGCTGATACGCGCTGATACGCGCTGATACGCGCTGATACGCGCTGATACGCGCTGATACGCGCTGATACGCGCTGATACGCGCTGATACGCGCTGATACGCGCTGATACGCGCTGATACGCGTACCAACTCAATTCGAAACGGCTTCATTCTCTACGTACGTCGTTTCTCCTTCTTCTCTTCGCTAACATTGCCGCGGTGTACCGGGCCAACTTTTCCAGACCACCAACTAATTGCTCCCGGAATATCGCGACGCTGCCGTTTCCGATAGATCCGACTTGCGTCGACTACCGAATCCGACCACTATCTATCCGCGATTGCTTCCAGATACACCTACACCTCCAACCGACCGAACCGACCGACCAGCAATCACCGATTTACCTGTTCTGTCTTTACTCGCGTACCGACCAGAGAAACCAAACGCCGCAAACTGATTATACGCGTCTTCGTCACTAGTCCAGCAGAACACAAAACAAAGAAAAAACACAAAATAACGACCGAAGCAACGTCGGAATCTGGAGGTAAACGGCAGACCGATCAATCGCTTACCTTTCATTCATCAGCTGATCGTGATCGCCTCGAATCGTCGGTTTTAGCTGACGCTAGATGGAACGACCACTTTCCTGCCGTTTATAGGCAGCTGTTCTGTACATCTAGTTGACTGAACAGAGCCAAGTATGCTCGTCCGCATACTTGTAAGTAGTCGCGAGCGATCGAGTCAAAATGTAAACAGCAATCGGGGGAGGGTATATATGTATATATATATATATATATATATACATATATAGCTGCGTGCAAGGCAGCGAATGAAGAAAATGACTGGAGGCGGGAGAGCATGCGTGTATGCTTGTGCGTGTGCTCAATTTGGAGAAAATCTGATCGTGTGAACCAGCTGCAAGGGAGAAGGAAAGCAAGGATGGGCGTTTTTCAGTCGTCGGGCAAGCTCGACGAAGAACAACACCGCGTACCTCATCCTATTGAGCAACTACGCGCTTCGTTTCTATGGGATTATTAAAAATTCACGAATTCGGGGCAAGGGGCGGGAGGGTTGTTCTGGGAGTAACGGGACCGTGTGAAATTCTCCCCAAACGATTCACACTCGACTTGTTATCGAGAGCTTAGCAAAAGACGGTGGAGAAAAAGGAGTAGAAAGAAGGGAACTAATGAAAGTAAAAACGTGATTCCATATTTACTATTTATCTATTACATATGTATATTATATACACATGCAGATACGACGAGGTGATTCATTCGAAGATAAATATTTCAATAAGAGGATAAGGTATAAGCGTAAAAACCACAACTCACTCAGAATGCCTTGTCTTTTTTTATGCGAAACGTTTGAAAGTATTAAATAGCAATTGAATTTCGGCAAATATTCCTACAAATCTATTCGTACATGATACATGTCTCCGCATATGCAGATACGTAAACGGATACAACTATACATACATATAGTATAGATGAAGCGTAGGTATACGCGAGAACGACGCTTAACGTATAAGCGTCGAGGGGGGTAGCACCGACGGGGTTCAGTATGCGACGGGGGTTGCATCTAATGGGGTTATATTGAAATGCCAACAGATTATTCTTCTTATTATTCATGAATTAACTTGAGCCACGATACCTGCCTACGAGTACCGATAGAAACGATAACGATCTGTCGGCCCCGCGTACAACATCCGATGAATGTGCAACCTTATAGTATGTATGTATTCTCAACAGAGCTCTGCAGAGCAAAGGATGTATTTGAGAAATTTTCATTTCAGATGTTTTCAAACAAACATCTGACCGCCAACAATTTCCATCACACTTTCTATCGGGAAAACGAATCTCAGAGATCATCTTCCGGCATTCGAAATTATTTTCCGAGCTACAACTTTTTAACGTACGAAGATGCATGAGTGTGTGCACGCGCGGCTGTCTATCGAGATGCATTTCACTGGGAATGCGTACATGTATATGTATATGTACAATCGAACGTGATGAAACTCATTGCACGAAATAATTGGCTAGAAATGTTAGATGGTAATGTTACGGATAATAAAACAATACGAAATGACAATAATTAATCGACGGTCTCGAGCAACACCTCGAGCAACACCTCGAGCAACACCTCGAGCAGCGGAACAAGAATCTTGTTTTTTTTTTATTTTGTTCCTTTTTCTCTTTCTGTTTCTTTAGCTTTCTTTTCGTTACTGTTCAGACAAGCTATCGCATACTAGTCCATTCGATTCTCTTGAGACAAGCTATCTCGTACTAGTCCATTCGATTCTGTTTAGACAAGCTATCGCATACTAGTCCAGACGTTTCTTGTAGTTAAATTAGACTGCGTCGAGCAGCACGCGAGACTGACGAATTTCTTTCTTTTTTCGGGCGGTGGGCATTGTATACCAAAGGAACCTGTCGCCGTGTTCGAGAACTAGATAAGTGATTAATTAACGATGTACGGTCAATTTGAACAGGACGAATGTACGTACATCAAATAGTCGTGGGATCATTTCTTGACCCACGCAGCCTTACTGGGCCTTACTAAAGTACATATGTATTTCACACATTACTGCTAAATTTATCTACTACCGTAACGACAAAGCTTAAATATTAATACAGAAATAAACGATTACAGCTGACTAGCAAGGAGCCACAGTAACATTAGCATTGGGGGGTGTGGCGGAGGCGGATGTTAAAAAGTATGCCAGATGGGAAAAGAAATTATTCGCGTTGATCTGTGTTTAACTCGACGGTATTGCTGTCTAGCGAAGATCGGAAAATCTACTATAAGTGTATCAAAGAAAACAAGAAAACAAACAAAAAAACAACAACAAAAAGAAGGAGAAAAGGGACAGAGCGGTAGATGAAGAAGATAGATTATTTAAACTTCGGGGCTGGGCTTTAGAGAAAAGGCCGAGCAAAATAAATGGAAGTATGTAGTAGTACATACGTATATATTTAATTGTATACGCGAAGAGAAGGGAAGTATAACTGGATACGCATGCCGATGTGGAAATGACCACAAACCAATGAGACGTTGCATCAAAGGAAAAGCGGAAAACTAAGTATTTGGATTTTCAGCAGCGATTTAATTACGAGAAGGTGAAAGAAGGAAAAGCGGGGAAAAATAATGATGGTGTCCGTGACTAAAGTAGTGTTTCAAGCACCCCATAAAGAAGCGAAATTTTACCACTATTAATTGTACTTTTCGTTTTTCTCTCTCACCTTTTCTTTCCAATCCAATTTGTGTCTTCGAGTCAATAGTAAAAATATGATTAGTATCGCTGATACTGATACTGCTCAAGTTATCTCCCTTGTTGTTGCAAGTGTTGCTGCTACCACTACTATTATTCTTATTATTACCACTATCAATTATTCTCGATACAAGCACCGTCGCGGTCATTACCATTTTTGTGGTTACCAGTATTTTCGTTCCAAACGTTGCTACGTTTCTTGCAATAATTACCATCAATGTCGCCGTACTGCTATTATTTCTAAAACCGTCGATGTACCTAACTACTTGCTCCTTCCACAACCATTGCATTACGGATACTGCATTGTGAAAGATAATACATGTACTTTTATTAATACTACTACTACTACTACTACCACTACTACTACTACCACTACTACTACTACTACCACTACTACTACTACTACTACAACTACTACTACTACCACTACTACTACTACTACCACTACTACTACTACTACTACAACTACTACTACTACTACTACTACTACTACTACTACTACTACTACTACTACTACTACTACTACTACTACTACTACTCCTACTACTACTACTACTACCACTACTACTACTACTACTTCTACTACTATTACTACCAGTACGACAATTACTACTATTACTACAACACTACTACCACTACGACTATTATTACTCTACTACTACTACTACTACTACTACTCTTATTACTACTACCACTCTTATTACTACTACCACTCTTATTACTATAACCACTCTTATTACTACTACTACTCTTATTACTACTACTACTACTACTCTTATTACTATTACTACTACTACTACTAATGTTACTACTACTACTACTGCTGCTACTATAATTCTACTATTAATACTGTGCTACGGGTGGAGAGGACGGCCAGGTACTGGTTCGAAGACCATGGGCTGGAATTCATTGGCAACAAGACAGAGGTAGTGATGTTGAAGAGAGAACTCACCTAGCCGCTCGGAATAAATATCGATACAGGACCACCGTGGCCAAGAACACAGTCAGATACCTCGGTGGGATTGTGGACTCAAAGGACTTATGAGCCTTGGACACGTATTCGAGCGGCGGCAGACAAGGCTGTGAAAGTGGTGGCATCATTCACGAGGCGTACATGTACGAAATCTCAGCGGTGCTAATCTATGGACGGACACAATTGGTACAGAAAAGTACCGTGAGATGTGCCCCACGAAGAGAGTTTACGGACAACGGTGGGACAGTGAGTAGCCGGGTAAATTGCCGAGCAACACATTTCTTACGGCTCCATCGTTCAACGGGAAGCACGGTAACACGAGATTCTACCTGACTTGCTTCGTCACGGCCGCTTTCATATATCCACTTGCACCGAATTGTTAAATGGCCAGCATGCTCTGTGACTATTGTCCTAACAGTGTGGGCGATGGTGGGCAATCCGTCTTTAAATGCGATCGCTGGGATGACGCGTAACGATCCTCGGAACGAAGTATGTACATACTCACCTGGCACCGTTGTGGCTCGAGTACTGCCATTCCAGTCCAACTGAGATGCCATATCTGCATACATACATCGAAAGAGTTCTACGCAGAAAAAAGTCGCGAAACGGAATAGAGAAGTAGCTCAGCGACGCTCGAATCGGTGCGGTGGGGACGCTGGTGAAAGCCGGTTCTGATGGTGATGTGCCCACCTGGGTGCAGATAAAACGAGTTACGAGACGATGTAGGACGGTCATAGTCTTGAAGCAAAGCGAAATCCGCGATAGGAGATGTGGTTTTAGCGACAAAGCTCACGTTATCGAGTCCTGCACCGTGTGCCTAAAGGGCATTTCCGCATCCTCTTTAATTCCAAGGATAATACTACTGTTACTACTACTATTACTACTACTGCACTACTACCATTAATATCGCCCTTTCTAACACTGCTGCTACGCCTTCTTCTATATTATCGCTACTACTGCGGCTGCTACCAATTACCATTGAATATAATCCCACTATCTTTATTACCCCTCCTACTATTTGAACGCTTGAAGAAAATATTTTTTGGGTGAAGAAGACAGGAGAGCGCAGGAATCTCTGCAAAGCCTTTAACATGCTCAAGGACCGCGATTACTATCCACGTTATTCTAAAGGCGGATAACAATAATAATGCCCATAACGATGATGATGATACTATTAATATTGGTACGAATAAAAACAATAGGGGCAACAGGAGCCACGGTAATAAAATAATAATAATAATAATACAATAATAATAATAATAAGAAGAAGAAGAAGAAGAAGAAGATGCAAAAGAACAACAACAACAATAATAATGATAATAATAGCGATATCGATTAGGATAACAGTAAGAATAACGATAATAATAATAATATTAACGAGAACAACAAGAACAACAACGATAATAATGAAGACGATGATGATGATAATAACAATGATAATAATAGTAATAATAGTAATAATAGCTTTTAACAAACGATGGACAAATGTTCTCGATTCGGAAACCCTTGCAGAAAACAATAAAGTCTATCCTTTGTAAACTTAAGATTATTAAAACGAATGAAAGAGATAAAGGAAGAAGGAATAATGAGAAGCAAGTGAAGAGAGAAATGGAATATTTACTGTTTTGGTCCACAATATTTACTCGGTCGGTCGTCATCTGAATCAGTGCTCTTGTATCTCTGGTGATGTTCTAAAACAATGATACCTCTCATCGTTCCTATTTACATACATCGCTTATATAGATAATATAGTACTTCATTAATTCATAAACGTATACTATATATTCATCCTGTATCTCGCTGAAAGCGAGTTTTTTATCTTTTCAAAGTACATAACGCTTGCATGCATACACGGAGGTTCAAAGTTCGTACATTTAAGTAACGAATCTAGGGTAAAAAGGTGGAAAAAATATGGGAGCAGAAAGGTGAGAGCGTGCAAGCAAAGAGAGAATAAATAAGAGCGAATGTGGTTGTATGCGCGTTTGTTCGGTGCGAGGGAAATCCAGCGATATGGAAATAAATAGATAAATAGGTGAATGGATAGATGGACAGGTAGATAGACAAATAGATAGATAGGTAGATAGATAGATAGATAGATAGATAGATAGATAGATAGATAGATAGATAGATAGATGGACAGATAGATAGATAGAAAGATAGGTAGATTGATGGATAGGTAGATAGATAGAGAGAGGGAGAGAGGGAGAGAGGGAGAGAGGGAGAGAGGGAGAGAGGGAGAGAGGGAGAGAGGGAGAGAGGGAGAGAGGGAGAGAGGGAGAGAGGGAGAGAGGGAGAGAGGGAGAGAGGGAGAGAGGGAGAGAGGGAGAGAGGGAGAGAGGGAGAGAGGGAGAGAGGGAGAGAGGGAGAGAGGGAGAGAGGGAGAGAGGGAGAGAGGGAGAGAGGGAGAGAGGGAGAGAGGGAGAGAAATATTTGGGTGGGCGCAGCAACATTAGAATGAGAGAATGACAGAAATAACGCAAGTCGCACGACTTGTGCGCTCCCAAGTAAAGCCTCGTCATCTTCGAGCCAAGAATTTTCCAAAGTACGGCAAAATTTTCAAACGACTGACCAGAGGGTCGTACACGTTGCGTTAACGATCCACAATAATCTATATCGTTGATTTAGCGAATTACTAATAATTACGAATTACTTATGGCGCGTAGCGGTGCGCGTCGACAACTATAATCGGTCCTCGCGTCTTATATTTGCGATGATGTGATAGCAGGGCAACCTTTCGAATTCTTCAGCCGGGAAGAAAATAATCCGGAGAGCAAAGTTTAAGCCTTTCGAAGTTCCGCAGGACAATTAGATCCGCTATAATGCAAACACAGCCGCAGTCGAAAATTGGGTGACTTGCGAATGGTAGGGGGATGCATTGGAATGCCTTGAGCGCGTATTCGAAATCGGAAGGCTTAAGCAACGTAAACTCGCCATGCTTGCACTTCTTCTTTTCGTATGAAAGCCGTCGGTCCGTTGGTTGGAATGCCAAGCACACGATGTTTCCTCTCCAAACTTTCCAGCAAAAAGGAGAGGAACACCTAGCGATCGGACTCGTCGATCTATGTATTCGCGATGCAGATTCAAAGTGCCTTATGACAATTTCTTCGTACCGTGAGTGCAATATTCCAGATTTACCACCAACAGCAAAGTGGCTCCAATAAACACCTGGATAAATTTAAAGGCGAAGGAGACTCGATGAAGCAGAATAACAAGGAGGGAGAAGAATAATAAGAACGAAAGCGTTGCCCTATCGCGATAAGCTTTCACGTAATCGCGTTTCGTCGCTGAGCGCCCGATATATCAGCGATCGTAACAGCGATTCCGTTCGGCCCGACGATCGAACAGACGCGAATCCAATGCAAATAAGCAGCGATTCGTTGCGGAACCGTGCTCTCGATAAAGCACAAGGATAAGGTGAAGGTGAGTGCGGGCGGAAAGGTGGTGGCTGGAGGAGTTGAATGTAGAAGCAAAATGACACGAAGGGAGTAACAGCTATCTCGTTCCCCACGATGTGAAACCGCCGAACGGCAAGACCGCGCACGAAAAGGAAATGGCCGATAGTTGGTTGGTAATAATTTGGCCGCGTGAAACCCGTCCAAGGAATACGACTCGCCAGTGAAAAGTCTGCGCGTCAGTTTCCTGTACCTCGTCGTTCAGTCAGTCCGTTCGTTCGATAGCTTTAACGTATAGACGCGCGCGTATGTTTCGGCGATTCTACTTCCAAACTGATAGGATAGCGGCGACAACTCGTCGTAGGGAACGGCCGGTGGATTAGGTGCTCGGGACGATGCGAGAGAAAGGGTGGACCGATGGGGAGGGTGGTAGATTCTTTCGCTTCTTCCATCGCTACTGCATCACCGACATATCGATACCGGCAATCGAAGGGGTAGCATCGCGTCGTTCAAGCGGTACAGGAAAGATCTATCTAGCCTCCTGGCCGATCGACGACCTCGATCTCGCGGCTTCTCGCCCGTCCGCGTTGGCCGCGATGCAGCGGAACGTCCGTCTTTCCTAGCGCCATAGAATTCGCCGTACAATTCCCCGTACAATTCCCCGTACAATTCCCCGTACAATTCCCCGTAGAATTCCCCGTAGAATTCCCCGTAGAATTCCCCGTAGAATTACCCATAGAATTCCCCGTAGAATTCCCCGTAGAGAATCCGAGCATTAGCAACAACGAGAGACAGACACAGGCACGCACACACTCCTGCCATCCGCACGTCGCGTTCGAACCCTTTTTCTCCTTCACTCGCCGGCACGTCGCGCGTCGCATCGGTGCTGTTCGATACTAGTTCGCGAAAACCGTGAAAAAATCCTATCACCGATCGTAACATTAATTCCGTATAGAATGTCCTTGCTTAGGGTGTCTCCGGAACGGCGTCGATGGAAATCTCCAACGACATCCGAGTGAGCACGAAGCCTCACCGCTTGCACGGTCGCGAATCGTTTCGCGAAAGCTGTAGTCTTTTGGAACGAGATCTCTACTTCTACTTGTACATAGTACATAGTACATAGGCCCCGAAACGTTCGCGATCGGCTTCCTTTGTAATTAATATTGTATTAAGCGGAAGTGAAAGCGTATAGCTGTAACTATTCCTACGGTGAACGTGAATGCTTTAGCCAACGTTCGAAGCGTGTGTTAACCGATTTTCGCGCATTATTATTGTTAACGATATACAATTGTATTTACTTTTATAAAATAATGTCGAACATTGTAATTAAAATTCTATACCGAAACCCCTCTGTATCCAAGAGAGATGAATAAATAAAACGATGAAAACGACTGAGCCGGTGTTGTACGGTTTATTATGCATAACTGAATCGGTAACAACCCACCTAGGGACAGCCCATTTTCCTCTACTCTTTAATGAACGCGCCCTCGAGAAATTCCTCAACTGGTCGGCCGTAATTCGCCGCAAACCATTTTTCAACGCTTCTCAACAGTGTGGCATTTCTACTTCAAAACCAATTTAAAACTCTCTTTCCAGTAGTTGCCCGAAGCAATTACTTTACAGTGACAAACAATCTCTTTCTCATTTTTGATATTAAGTTAAATAAATGTGCTGTCTTGCAAGACGCGAGTACTCGACTGGCAGTGGCAAGTCGATTAATCTTCCGACAACCATATGTCCGATGTACAATCACCCCCGGGATATCTGTAAAAATAAATAATATTGCACGAATGAGGGGCCTTTCAAACAATAAAATAGAGAGAAATTAGTAGAAAAATACTTGTACCGCATTTCATGCGCAAGTAAAATATCGTCCTTATCCGCGCCAAAGTCCACCAAAAACTGTTGGTCGATCTTGAGCCCACCGTTTTCAACGTCAATGTCCAACTTGACCATGGTCGAGCCGTTCCTAGTAAAGCGATGCAGGAACGATGATTATACTTTCTTCCTTATCGTTAGTTAGCAAAGGAATAGGGGCCGTTAGAATCGTACTTGACGTGCTCGGGGTAAAACTGTTGGTCCCACGGTTTGAAAATCGAATTGGTCACATATAAGCGTGTTCCATCGAGGCTCAACTGAAGCATCTGTGGTGATCCATAAAGTCGACGGCCTTTGATGCAAACTGGATCCGGCTGAGCCGCAAGCTCCTCGTCTCGAATCACGCGAACATCCGAGTCCTTTAGGATCGAACCGCCGAGAAATATTTGTCCCGTTAATCTCGGATTCCTTGTGTCCGATATGTCGTACTGTCTGACGTCTCCGTGCAGCCAATTCGACAGATAGAGGTACTTGTCGTCGAGACTGATTAAAATGTCCGTTATCATTCCTACGCGCAGCGAAAGAATAATATATGCAACAATTATTTAGTGCAATTAGTATACATATGGGAGTGAAGTTTCAAATTGAAACATTTTACCTGACATCTCAGCAGCGATCCAGCCCTCGACTCGCTTCGGTGGAACTTGAATAACTTTTTCCACGGCCCACTCGCCACCCGGTTCACCAGTTTTGTAAAACCTATAGACGTTCGAGGTAACCGCGCATCCAACGAAGCCTTCGCCAGCTTTTGGATCGTGGAGAAAACGTATCTCGAGCGGTGCGACTCCATCGTCTGCCAAGTTTATCACTTGCTTCAATTTTCTTTCGGTCCACGAATAAAAATTCAAGCTCCTGCCGTAAATCGCTGTAACCAGGAAACGGGAAACGGGAGTATAAAGCGCATAGGTAAGAAGGTCGGTGGAACCGCGGTAGAACGACGGTAGAACGGCGGTAGAACGGCCACCTGCACCTACAAGGGTCAGAGCTGTCCGTGGTAGCGTAGCCCCTTTTGAATACTCTAGGCACACCCCATTCGGTCGCAACGAGGACATCGTGATACGGCTGGTACCAGAAATCGTAACCGAACGACGCTTTCTTCTCTCCTATAGTCCACGTGCCCTTTACCTCGAGCGTTGTCGCGTCGATTCGAAGAAATTCCCCTGCGGCATCCCCGTTCGGTTTGCCCAAGGTAGAAATTAGAATGTCCCCGTCGGGCGTACAATGACTGGTGTGCAATGTCGATACACCGTAACGATTCACATCGGTCTCCGTCAATACCTTTCGTTCCGTTTGGTTTTCGCCATCGCGGCAACAACAAAATGGGAACCAATGTATTTATTCTATTTCTCCTCGTCGTATTAATTTTAATTGCTCAGTGGTCGTGTACCCACGCTGGGAAGCAAACCTTTTTGATAGAAGGTACCCGCTCGTTTCTTGTGTCGATAAAATAAACTCGGTCGGACATCAGACACGGTAGCACCAAAGTGTCTCGTTTTTCCGGTCTGCCGTGACAACTGCTGCAAATGTTCCAGCCCGAATGATGCAGTTCATCGCCAACACGAGGCATACGCAATTTGTGAATAATCTGTAAAACGTTAATAGTTGCACAGACATTGTGCGCAATGATTGCACAAGACAAGTGCCTATTTTATATGATATTTATATGATATTTATATGATACTTATATGATATTTATATGATATTTATATGATATTTATACGATATGCATCTATGCATCATTTATATCTGGTATATTGGATCGCTGAATCGCCCTTCGCACGAACGTGAATGGACACGTGCCTTGCAATAATCGGAGCTTGCGGGATCCACATCGACGGTGCACAGTACATCGGATTTTAGCGAATCTGTATGAACGCAGACAACGTACATGAGACGTTCGCGGGAACCCTCGAGCTTGGCTGCTGTCGGTGATCTATAACCGGGGCCGCCCCTGCCGCCGCAACCACCGCTACTGGTGCACTCTACAATATCGATCACTCGTTCAATCAAATTCGATACAGACGCGAATCAATTACGGAAAGTATAATTACCTTTATTCGCTATCATTTTCCAAGTGAGCCGTTGCCTTCGCTGATAGACAAACTAATGCCAAAAACCGAGTAATTTCTGTTGGATCGAAACCTAACCAACGAACGAGGCGAGAGTGCGTAAGATATTCGCGAATCGATAACGATCGTTCGTATTGCATACGTGGCATACGTACAGATACTATACGGAGCCACTCGTGACTCGCAATCCGACGCAAGGTCGTTGCTGGACGATCGCACGGGACTGTGTATTCTTCCGCACACAAGATACGAACTTATACCAGCTGCCATTCGGCGCTCATACTCGCCACACACATACTATATACTCGTCGTTTGTGCTGCAGAGATACGATAACAGCATTCAATATCTTTGAAACATTGAGAAAACAGCTACATATAGACCTATTTCGACACGATATTTATCGCTGCGCAGAAAGATATATCGAGCTGTAATGAGCAAGCATCATATGTTTCCTTTAAATCGCGTTACTTGCATAGCTTTCTCCGCTTACCAGTTGAACAAGAAACGCAATTTCTTGTAAACAGTTAGGTACTTTACAGCTTCGACACCATTTGCACTGATTTGAATAAAAACTTTCCCAAACATTTCCAGAACTATCCGTTATCAACCGAATATATATACATATATATGGTTCAAATTATCTCCAGTTTCACTTGCCAGTAAAATAGAATTAAAACACATTCCTTAGAACCACGATACGCCGACTAAGTAGATGAGGGAATAAACAAATCGGCCAATGCATTTGTCCGACAATCGCAACGTTACCAACAGATTCTAGAAAACGATCCAAACACTCACTACGGTGGCAATAGCTACCTTCTCCAACAGTTTCAAGAATATAGTCACCGACGAGATATAAGAATAGACAAATCACCTTATGGACATTCGTGGCTCAACGTCACTTGCCATACCGACTCAGAGATCCGACACTGAGGCGGGAATGCGTAATAGTATAATGGCGCCAAGTCATGCCGAAGGGCCAAATGATCTGGCTGACAGGTAAGGAATTCTCAAATTCCTCCTATAAATAAGTAGAATTGTACGAATACTGGTAATATATCTCGATTCAATTATTATCCGTACCACGTATAAATCATTTATCTCCAATTCCAATTTAATTCGATTGGCGTCGACAGGGTATTCAAAAACACCCGCCTTAAAGAAAGAACATCACCCCACCCCCCTCCGCCAAACCAACCAGTTTCTAGCCAATTAGCGCATTCTATTTCAAAATTCTGCCTCTTCCGCCCAACGGATCTCGTAGCGCTTAGACGTGTTCGGAGTGTCCGTCGAATTAAGGTATGTCAGATAGTCTAACATATTTCTAAAGGCATGATATTATATCAATTGTTTTCATTCCCCGTCTCCTGAGAGGTCTGTAGCGTTTTTTGTTAATGTTAAGTGATATTTTAGTAGAAATTGAGAAAACATTGCGTAGTAAGTGGACTCGCCCAGCGTGCATTTATTGTATCTAACACTACTTCTAGCTATAGATTTACATATTGCGGCCGAAAATTTCGTTATCTTACAATATATTCTACAGTTTCTTACAATATTATTGCAATATTGGTTATCTTTAACACATTTACGGTTATCTTTACTCAAATTCCTCCTATAAATAAGTAGAATTGTACGAATACTGGTAATATATCTCGATTCAATTATTATCCGTACCACGTAGAAATCATTTATCTCCAATTCCAATTTAATTCGATTGGCGTCGACAGGGTATTCAAAAACACCCGCCTTAAAGAAAGAACATCACCCCACCCCCCTCCGCCAAACCAACCAGTTTCTAGCCAATTAGCGCATTCTATTTCAAAATTCTGCCTCTTCCGCCCAACGGATCTCGTAGCGCTTAGACGTGTTCGGAGTGTCCGTCGAATTAAGGTATGTCAGATAGTCTAACATATTTCTAAAGGCATGATATTATATCAATTGTTTTCATTCCCCGTCTCCTGAGAGGTCTGTAGCGTTTTTTGTTAATGTTAAGTGATATTTTAGTAGAAATTGAGAAAACATTGCGTAGTAAGTGGACTCGCCCAGCGTGCATTTATTGTATCTAACACTACTTCTAGCTATAGATTTACATATTGCGGCCGAAAATTTCGTTATCTTACAATATATTCTACAGTTTCTTACAATATTATTGCAATATTGGTTATCTTTAACACATTTACGGTTATCTTTACTCAAATTCCTCCTATAAATAAGTAGAATTGTACGAATACTGGTAATATATCTCGATTCAATTATTATCCGTACCACGTAGAAATCATTTATCTCCAATTCCAATTTAATTCGATTGGCGTCGACAGGGTATTCAAAAACACCCGCCTTAAAGAAAGAACATCACCCCACCCCCCTCCGCCAAACCAACCAGTTTCTAGCCAATTAGCGCATTCTATTTCAAAATTCTGCCTCTTCCGCCCAACGGATCTCGTAGCGCTTAGACGTGTTCGGAGTGTCCGTCGAATTAAGGTATGTCAGATAGTCTAACATATTTCTAAAGGCATGATATTATATCAATTGTTTTCATTCCCCGTCTCCTGAGAGGTCTGTAGCGTTTTTTGTTAATGTTAAGTGATATTTTAGTAGAAATTGAGAAAACATTGCGTAGTAAGTGGACTCGCCCAGCGTGCATTTATTGTATCTAACACTACTTCTAGCTATAGATTTACATATTGCGGCCGAAAATTTCGTTATCTTACAATATATTCTACAGTTTCTTACAATATTATTGCAATATTGGTTATCTTTAACACATTTACGGTTATCTTTACTCAAATTCCTCCTATAAATAAGTAGAATTGTACGAATACTGGTAATATATCTCGATTCAATTATTATCCGTACCACGTAGAAATCATTTATCTCCAATTCCAATTTAATTCGATTGGCGTCGACAGGGTATTCAAAAACACCCGCCTTAAAGAAAGAACATCACCCCACCCCCCTCCGCCAAACCAACCAGTTTCTAGCCAATTAGCGCATTCTATTTCAAAATTCTGCCTCTTCCGCCCAACGGATCTCGTAGCGCTTAGACGTGTTCGGAGTGTCCGTCGAATTAAGGTATGTCAGATAGTCTAACATATTTCTAAAGGCATGATATTATATCAATTGTTTTCATTCCCCGTCTCCTGAGAGGTCTGTAGCGTTTTTTGTTAATGTTAAGTGATATTTTAGTAGAAATTGAGAAAACATTGCGTAGTAAGTGGACTCGCCCAGCGTGCATTTATTGTATCTAACACTACTTCTAGCTATAGATTTACATATTGCGGCCGAAAATTTCGTTATCTTACAATATATTCTACAGTTTCTTACAATATTATTGCAATATTGGTTATCTTTAACACATTTACGGTTATCTTTACTCAAATTCCTCCTATAAATAAGTAGAATTGTACGAATACTGGTAATATATCTCGATTCAATTATTATCCGTACCACGTAGAAATCATTTATCTCCAATTCCAATTTAATTCGATTGGCGTCGACAGGGTATTCAAAAACACCCGCCTTAAAGAAAGAACATCACCCCACCCCCCTCCGCCAAACCAACCAGTTTCTAGCCAATTAGCGCATTCTATTTCAAAATTCTGCCTCTTCCGCCCAACGGATCTCGTAGCGCTTAGACGTGTTCGGAGTGTCCGTCGAATTAAGGTATGTCAGATAGTCTAACATATTTCTAAAGGCATGATATTATATCAATTGCTTTCATTCCCCGTCTCCTGAGAGGTCTGTAGTGTTTTTTGTTAATGTTAAGTGATACTTTAGTAGAAATTGAGAAAACATTGCGTAGTAAGTGGACTCGCCCAACGTGCATTTATTGTATCTAACACTACTTCTAGCTATAGATTTACATATTGCGGCCGAAAATTTCGTTATCTTACAATATATTCTACAGTTTCTTACAATATTATTGCAATATTGGTTATCTTTAACACATTTATTTGAAATTACAGTTCGATTCTGTTCCATGGCGTCGCTTTCGCTTGCTTTGAATCAGAAGTGGCGCGAACGCGACACTTTCAAACGGGAATGCGCAATAGCAGAGGGACGCGGCGCCATATTGTTAAATCAACTTCCCGCTGATAGGTAAGCGTTCCTTCAATTTCTGCTTGATATAAGTAGAATTTTAGCAATATATCTCTATTAAATTATAATTCATTCCACGTATAACGCTTGTATGATATGCAGTCGTGTTGTTGATTAATAGTAACATAATACAAGCAATTATTCGCGACTATGGCCGGGAAGCATGTTTTTCCTGGAAAATATCGGCAATTTATCGCGGAACAAAAAAACACACGTATCAAGTAACGTTTGCGTTAAAATATTTCTAGGAAACACAAGCGATCGTAAACGAAATGGTAAACACAAATGGTGCTTGGCCTCTGACTGACAAAAAAACATGGAAGACATCCCAGTGAGGTGCGTTCATAATAGCTATACCACAATTATTTGCACTCTATTACCGCCGGTGTTTATTTAATAGGATTCTAATTACCACTTCACATAATATTGCTTCCATACTAAATCATTTGTTTACATCGTGTGCCTATACAATTGCAAATCGAATATTCACATTTTCTACAGAATTCCAATTGAATTATTGCTCTAGTGCATCATTACTTTCTTGCACAATTATCATTACTTTCGTGCACTTGTTTAATTTCCTTGTTATTCTTTGGTACAGGAATATGGAGAGAGTTGATTATATGGAATAAAGTAAGCCAATAGCTACAATGATGCCTAATAATTCAATGCAGCCAAGGCCTGTGTATGTGAGCATTTTAATTATATTTTTATATTGGTTTTATATGACGTGTGCCTGGTACTAAGATGAAACAACCACAGTTAAAATACTTATAAAAACAATTTGATTTCCTGTACCAATCACAATTATGTAATTGCAATTGGAATAGGATTTTTCATTTTGCACTTTTTGCATAATGCACATGTTTTTATATTTTATATTTAAAAGCACATGCAATAACTTATTGCATTGTTAATCTTCTATATTTTCCTTGCATATTTGCATATTTTTAATGCACACTTGCATATTTTTCGTGCATACTTTCATATTTTTAATGGATCTTTGCATATTTTTCATGCACATTTGCATATTTCTAATGCATATTTATATATTTCCAATGTATATTTACATATTTTTCGTGCATATTTGCATATTTTTCATGCCCATTTGCATATTTCTAATGCATATTTATATATTTCCAATGTATATTTACATATTTTTCATGCACATTCATATATTTCCAATGTATATTTACATATTTTTCGTGCATATTTGCATATTTTGAATGCACACTTGCATATTTTTCATGCATATTTATATATTTCCAATGTATATTTACATATTTTTCGTGCATATTTGCATATTTTGAATGCACACTTGCATATTTTTCGTGCATACTTTCATATTTTTCATGCACATTTGCATATTTTTCATGCATATTTATATATTTCCATTGTATATTTACATATTTTTCGTGCATATTTGCATATTTTGAATGCACACTTGCATATTTTTCATGCATATTTATATATTTCCAATGTATATTTACATATTTTTCGTGCATATTTGCATATTTTGAATGCACACTTGCATATTTTTCGTGCATACTTTCATATTTTTCATGCACATTTGCATATTTTTCATGCATATTTATATATTTCCATTGTATATTTACATATTTTTCGTGCATATTTGCATATTTTGAATGCACACTTGCATATTTTTCGTGCATACATTCATATTTTTAATGGATCTTTGCATATTTTTCATGCACATTTGCATATTTCTAATGCATATTTATATATTTCCAATGTATATTTACATATTTTTCATGCACATTCATATATTTCCAATGTATATTTACATATTTTTCGTGCATATTTGCATATTTTGAATGCACACTTGCATATTTTTCATGCATATTTATATATTTCCAATGTATATTTGCATATTTTTCATGCATATTTGCATATTTCTAATGCATATTTATATATTTCCAATGTATATTTACATATTTTTCGTGCATATTTGTTTTTCATATGTATCACTGATAACAAACACGCGATAGGATGAACATGTTTTCTTTCAGAATATTTTCTGACCGCGCGCAATGCGGTCGGTAGAGTCAGTATTAGCTTCGAAGTTTTCTAGCTTTTTCAGAGCAAGTGGCTCTGCTTAAATTTTCGTTCACACTTTAGCTACACGCGATTGTAGAGACAGTGTTTTCACGTACTAGATATTAATACTTTTATCAGAGCACCGGTGCTCCTCTTCAATTATTTCAATCGCGAAAGTAGCATCTTAGTTTGTTCGCCGATATAATTTGCGGTCGCGTACATAGTCTTTTATTTTTATTTTTTTCTTACATTCGCTATCGGAAGTAGAGTCAGTGCATCACTGAAGGGGATGCTTTATGCTGCACTGATAAAGTGAGAAATGTGAGTATCTTTTAAACGATTCTCAGTTTTCTATGAAGAATTCAATTCTCTAGATTGAACAGTAGATTTCAATGTCCTTCGCTTTCTTGTTTAGTTACAGTTTGCAAACGTCCAGACGATTGAGTTCAATTGAGCTGCCTTGGTGATGTTCCTGATGTCTTCCACGAGTCCTACTTCTATTTTTCCAATCAACGAGTCGGTGAGTCGCATGCGTTTTGGTTCCTCCGGTCCCCAATCATGTCGTAGGACGCTTGGTCCGAAGCGGCACGGGTGACTGGTTGTATTTTTTAGTAGTTTTGCGAGCATAGTGACTATGGGTATAGTTTTTATACCGGTCAGTTCATGTGTATTATTTCTTAGATGAGGTTAGATGTGCCTTCTCGTACTCGGCGTTCCAATTAGAAAAATAAATATAACAAATTCAAGATCCATAGAAATATGTCCTATTGAAATAAATATCTGATAGAATAATTACTGTTCGCGTAGGTTCCTCTATTTCGATAAAAATATATCATGAAATTAATAAATACACTGATGAAATGTATATACATTCGTTGAGGACACTGTATATTAAATTTCCTGTATAAATTGCATTTATAATCAATTGAAATTGGTTTTCACTGTTGAGCAGTGCAGAAGTCGGATACCCTCCGACTTCGTTACTGCAAGTGTTTCGTGATTATAGTAATCGTGAATTAAAACAAATTAATATAACGATACGTGTATTAAAATCAGCATTGAGTGTGCACAGCTAATGATAGCATTTAATATTAATTTTCATATGCTATAGTCGAGTTCCTTTCGTGTGAAATTTATTGCACATTATGTACAAGAAGGCACTTTGCATACGGGTAGATTTTCAAATCGGAGTAACTATCTTGAAAAATTTACCTCGATTAAGGAATCACCCGAGGCTTATTGAATATCTTGTCCATTTCCCAACTAAATATCAGTTGCATTACTTATTCTAGTAAATTCAGTTTCAATGGCTGTTTGACTGAAGGTCGTTTTCCTTAATAAATAAATTGTTTATCAGTAATTCTCGAGTTTTTATTGTTATTTCATAAAAAGTACAAAGTCGAGTCATTTTTGAAAGAGACTGCAAATAAACTATACTATCAGTATACTAATCATCTTTTTAGATCAGGATTTTCAGGTTTAACCCCTTCCGTGTTCATTGTCACGAACTCACTCACGTGCTCAGGTGCTACTTGGGTGAGTGAAAGGCAATGGGCACGATGATCATATGGTTTTTAAATTTATAACAATATTTGGCGGCTGACATTTGCTAGTGTACCGTGCACGACGTATTTTCCACATTGTGTGCGTGTGTGGTTAGGCTGTGGAATTGCGTCGGCTCGGGAAATTCATAAAGAATAATAAACGATTTTATTCCAATACCGATACTATGATTTCGCGAATAGCGGTATGTTTTACAATTGCAAATAGACATGGAATACCACAACGAATTATGAAAATATGACAAAGAATAGAGTACTATGCAAACCAAGTATGTATATGTAGTCACTTGAAAGAAAATATACAATGCATTTTAACAATCAATATTTTATACGAAAGTAATGCACAAGCATATATACGTTTACGCACGTTTACGCACATTTACGCAATGGTCGCTAGCCTTTGTCAGCCGATTTCAGGAACTGGTACGTACCCTTAGAGTGTGAATGATTGTATGCCAAGCTCGGGTGTCGGGGGCGTCCCGGGACGCCTCTCTAGTGTAGGCTCTTGCGCCCGAGTGTTTGAGTGAGAAACTTTGAATGAGGTGTGTTTGGGTGAATGCTTTGCCATTTTGTAAATATAGGTCCAGGTAGGATAGGTAGTATACCTTCTGGTGTGGTTGATAGACATAAGTAGGTAGGGCCGGGCAGGTTGACACAATCTCCGATCGGGTAGGCACTGTTTCGCGTGTTCAACCTGTTTCAGGAAATCTGATTTGAAAAGTGGACGGTGAAGCTGTGGCGCGAACGAAAATGCGTTCGCCTCAGGCTTTGCCTATCGATTTTTCGAATCCTTCGCGGTCGTGGTCGCGATTTCGCCCGAAACGAACGTGCTACATTATGCTCGAGGCTGCGCGTGTAGGCGAAGATCGATTACAATTTTAATCGTAATCTTTACGATTTTCTGTAATCGCAATTTTTACGACTCTATTTGGTCGTGATTCGTCCACGTGTGTTCCATTTAGTTACGCGGTTAGATTTTTATTTTATTTTATTTTTTTTGCGGATAGAGTCTCGAGCCTAGACTAAGTTTCAGCGGGCATTGCGCTCGAAGCAAAGAAGAGGCTAAATGCCGAAGAGGCCCGACAAATTGTCGCTCAAGAGGGCAACTATCAATGGCTCTGCATCCTTTGGATGGAGAGTCGTTCTTCCTTACTATTTTCTCACTGTGCTCGCTTCTGTATACTGTAGTTGTAGTTTATTGTTTCCAGCACTCATCATCGTATTGGGCAAATCGCGACGCGATTTTTATTAGCGTCGCGTACGATTGAATACGGTTTGCATTAGAGTTGCGAATAAAATCAAATAGCGTTTGCAACTAGAGTTGCGATTAAGCATATCGTGGTTTGAATTACAGTAGATTTTATATTGAACTATACTTGTCTACGTACTTGCTTTTAGCGTTGCGATAATAACTTTCGGGTTTCTTTTCTACATAGGTTTTAATTCGCATTTTCAGTACCGCGATATTTTTCCATCGCGGATATTTGTCTTGGATTTTGATCTGAATTGCTAATTTTTCTATTGCTTTTTTTCAATGTATACGAAATACTATATTACAGATAATGAAGCACCATACGGGATTGACTTTGCAAGTAATGCAGCAAATTAGAGTTGCGAGAAAAGAGACTTCCGGTTTTCAATCGTGCTTATAACAAGTGATCGATAATTAATAGTAGAATAGCCCCTCTGGTTATTCAATTTCTTCCCCTTTTTCTAACACTAAAAACGTGTCGTTTCATCTTACTACCAAGTAAATGTATGTGTTTGCAATTCATAATTATTATTCAGCAAATTTGTATTTAGGAAGAACATACTCCCCTTTCATTTCTCCGCTATTCTTTCACAATTAGTACTCTCATAAGTAAGTCTGTTCCAGGACTTTTAACTTAAAGGAGATGTCAATACAATAGAATACTACCTCAAGTACATTAAATAACATACATTGCAATATGTAGCTAATCCGAGGTTCAAAAGTGAAGCTGTATGGATAAAATAATTCGGAGGAAATAATATGATTCATAGGAAGTGATACGTGACACATTCTCGTCGAGCGTCATTGCTATTTAATTGTCTACTTTTCCGTAATTATCAATTCAATATTCAATATTCAATTAATTTGTTACAGTTTTTTCGTTTGCCAAATGCATCTATCCATCGATATACTATTTCAAATGTATACAACAAGTACAAGTGTCCCAAAATTTAAATGGAGTATTATAAACTGAACCAAGTGGAAAGATTAAAGGAAACCTAGAAGACAGATTAAAGGAAATGATAGAAACAATTACGCTGTCATACCTTAGAAATATCACTAAATTTTTATGAACTTTTCTTTGTTTCAGGTTGGGCGATCATGATTTTAATGAAGGAAGATTCATTGCAATATATCCTTCGCCCCTTTCCTTATATCTATTTAGATTTTTTAATTAGATTTTTAATTAGGTAGGCTATTTTTAAATAACGTAAAGTTTTTGTTCAGGGTGGTAAAGTAAACTGTTTGTAAAGTAAACTATTTTTTAAATGGGAAAGGAAGTCTTCAATTAAATTAGCATTATAATAAGGCAAGCAATACCAAAATCAAATTAGCTTTTCAATTAGGCAGGCAATGTTTAAGTTAAGATCAATTTTTAGTCGGGCAGGTACTTTCGTGTGTTTCAGGTGCATGATCGAAGCTTCCATGAAAGAACATCATGATGCATCATGATGTTATCCCTTGCCCCTCCCTTTTTATCCCTTTAGATTTTCAATTAGGTAGGATGGTTCTAAATTAAATAATTTTTTAAGTAGGCATGCAATTTCCACATTAAATTGGCTATTTTAGTAAGGTAGGGTGCTCTTAAATAAGAACTTACATAGCATCAAGTCAAAGTTAACATTCAATTTACCTTAAGAATAGGTAGAATTAATTTCAACTACGTACATGCTAATTTATATTATAATCTTTATTCTTTACTTTAAATCAGGTCTAACAGAATTTTTATTTTCAGCTTTCGCCACAGTTAATAATTTGAATACAACCTATTTAGTTAAACTAATTATAAGCCAATGTGCATTGTAATCTTCATTTTTTAATTCATTTAGGTGTAACAGAATTTTTATTTCCATGTCTCGTCATCATTCATCATTTTTATACACCCTATTTACTTCAACTAACTGTAAGCTAATGCGTATTCGACGGGATCTTTATTTTTAGCTTTCGCCGCAGTTAATCATTTTAATGCGTCCTACTTAATTAAACTGTATATGAGCTAATGTGTATTATAATCCTGATTTTTTATTTGAGTTAGGTTCAACAAAATTGTTATTTTCAGCTTTCTTGCAATCATTTATTTGAATACTTCCTTCCATTGTTATCTTGCACAACGTTTGCATGCCAAGCGTGCTGCAAATATACATCAGAAGGAAGCAGCGTTTAATTTCCAAATAATTATATTTATAAATGGTGGGTGGTTGGGCGCGGCTAGGGCCGCGCGGGTCTCCATTCGCAGCAACCTCCCCGTGGTGAGACCTGGGCAATCGATGTTATTTATCATACATTTACCAATTCTATCACTTATTCTTCTGTGATACAATTGCTAAACATATGATAAAAGCGTCGAGCAAATAGGCTGCGTTTTTTTTTAATTCCCCTTACGTGAAACCACAGACGAGAACAATTTTATTGGAGATGGTAGGTTATACTTGTATCTTTAATTTGTGTCCATTAATCATTGATGTATCTGACCTGCAAGTCTGTCTAATCGCATTTCTTAATAATTTCTTTAAACAAATTCAAGTATCTTGGCTTCTGCTCGGCCGATCTTAATCAACGACGGCTCAAATGAAAGGGGAGCGAATGTGCGACCCCACCAAAAATACTCCATTGCTTTAAATATATCCAGTTGGCCGTAATAACAATTTGAATTGTTTAATTGTTTATAACAAATGAACTGCAGGTGGAATAATGTTCACACGTATTGCAGATGGTAGCTTATACTTCTGGCTTCATTTGATGTCTTATGCTCATTGATGTAGCTCGCCGGCAAGTCGAAGTAATCGTATTTGTTTATAATTTCGTTAAACAAATTCAATTATCTCGCGATCTACTGGGCTGGATTTAATCAACCACGTCTTAAATTAAAGCTCTCAACTGCAGGAACGACCTCTTTCTGTTTTAGAACGACCCCGGTATGTAGTTACTGTGTAATTCTCAAACGAATTTTTAAGTCCTTTATACAAACTAAGCAGCGCAAGGAGCATTTGTATGTCCTTTATTTTCGTATAGCAGCATCCTTTACCTTCATTTTAAGCACTCCATCATTAATCTAGCGCCTCCCGTTCCTTTCCGATTCTGCAAACCAAAATCATTTCAGAGTGTAGGTTTACACGAATAGCAGAATCAATTGATAACGTTTCATCGTGAGATAGAAAATGTATCGGGGTCGTGTGCGGTCGTGAATAATTTGGTGCGATTAAGTTCGAGGAGTAGAACGTGATGATACGCAACGTGATTCCTATAATTTTCACAAGGATCGGGTTTGACAAAATAACAAGTGGGTGGGTGTCGGTTTTCACACCCGCCGCTCGCCGGGACCTCTTCGGGGAATGTAAAAAAGGGCAGAACACGAAACCAGTCCCGATGGATCTTTGTTACACGTGCCTGTTGCCGCTGACGCCCCTTCCTATACCGGGCGACTTACTGGCTTGCTGGCTTGCTGGCATCGCGAAGTAAGGATCAAGTGCGCCAGGATCGTAGCTACCAATACAATACATGTTCCTTGTCTACCATCTTCTGCACTGAATCCTGCTTTTTCCTACAATTCATATGATTTGCTAATTGAACGTTGGAGGATGATTGCTAATTCTTTTGACAAAGTTTCTTGTAGATTGCATCACCAACTGTTGCATGAGATCAATCACGAGTCTGGTTGAGAAGAGCTACCATCGGTGCTCTTTGGAGCGCAAAAGCACTGCTCCATGGCAGCGGTGCCAGCTGAAGGCCCAAGCAGGCGGCAAATGAATGGATCTGCTCAGGACACCAAAGAGTGAATATCGTGAATGGTGTCCGACTCGCTATAATACACACGACATTGTATACATATGATGTACAATATAGATATGTATAATATATATAGAAAGATGCACTGAACTACCTGACTGAATCTAATCTGAATCTCTGTAGATGTTTCAGTTTTCAGGATGGAAGGAATCCCTGAACGTTCAGCAATTGCTAGCTCCTGTTATGGCTACGTGCTTTGAGAACGAATCGCCAGGTAAACGCGAATATACATATGTGTGTATGTATAGTGTAGTCACAGCGAGCCCAGAAGCCCATAAAGTGAACCGACTACAAATGGCAGATCGGAATGAATCGGTGCAAAAGATTATGCTTGCAAGTATTGTGCATATACATATGTATATGTATATGCAGTATGTATGTATGTATGTACGTATATTTGTTACATTAACGACGAATCAAATGCTTCTTAAGTATAAGCCTTTTACCCATTTTCGTATACTATGTACTTCTCACAAAGATTTATCGTACTTCGATATACATACGCATTTCCTGCGGATTCATATAATTGGTCCATTTTTGGTTCGTTTTCTGAGACATCGTGGGTACAATGAACATAATGGACGAAGCGAGGGGGGGGGGGGGGGGGGGATAGAAAGACAGAAAAAGAAACATCTCGTGAAGCGAAGTAACAGCGGCGCGGCGGCGCCTGCAGGGCGCCATCCTATGCTTGCCACTCTACGTCGTCGTAGCTACGATGACAGACCAAGTACATATATACATAGTATACAAATTTAATATGTATGTACTACTTTTAATGGTCGTTTATTGTCGCATTGACGATTCGTTTCCAATTTTTAGGAAATTAAATTGCTTGAAGAACGGCGAAGCAGGGAATAGTCCCTCGTTGAATTATACATCTACCACTGAATCAGTCATTTTTATTGTGCGAAATATCGCGCAATATTTGCAACGGATTCATCGTGAACAACTAAGCGAATGAAATGTCATCTTTCCAAACAGGACATCTTCGAGTACACATGCAACAAGAAACAACGTCTAAGGGACAATCGAAGAGTGTATTACCGAAGTAAAAACGATGAGCTTTCATTGTTACTTGACCAATTTTGTATGATTCCTCGAATGATTTCTTTGCTGTTCAAATTTGCGAGCTTGCTTAAGGGCTGGTGAAAGATATGGTCATCATCCTCGGGGCGCCGTGAATTAAGAATACGCGGTTGATACATGCATATATCTCTGTTTCTCTTTTTCCGTTTCCCTTAAACGGCTGTCTTTGTTCAACAGTCGAAGTGTTACAACCAGTCCTCCAATAAGCCGTCAGTTCTCTCCGTAAACGGACGGAAAGACCCGAAGCTGATCAGCCTGCGCTTTGCGAGCGACGCGGCTCGCCCTACGTCACAGTGAAGTATGTGCTACCGAATGTAGAAAATGGCTGCGCTCTCTGCTACCCCAGGTCGGCGCGGATGTAAATACGGCCTGTGGATCAGCTTGGGAGTGTTTATCGCGAGATTCTTTTGTGGTAAGTAAGCTCGTGATCTGATATTTTAATCTTGCGTCTCGTGTGCATTTCACGTGGAGTGATAAAGTACAGCGTACAGTGTGCCATGAAATCGTCGACTTGAATACGATTATGTGTATTGTTGACAATAGTTCACAATAGTTTGGGTTCTAGCACACGAATGGACGACGCTCCCCATTGCTTCCTCTTTGCGATCTCTCGCTCTCTCTCTCTCTCTCTCTCTCTCTCTCTCGAACGCGCGCGCGCGTGCACATTACACACATGCACATCCTCTCTATTGGTTCCCTTTCCAACATATTGGAAACAAAACAATGCACATGCCAGTTCAATTCCAAAGTGAAAAGTGGTTTTCATTTTTCAACGCTTACAAAACGAATAGGAAATACATAGTAAGATTATGTATGCATACATACGAAAATATATATGCGCATGTGTATGTACCGTAAGTGTACTCTCATATGCTTTTATCGCCTGTTTACACGTCTCAATCCTCATAAATAAAAAGAAGTTTCGATGTCGAGTGCGTAATCTGTATTACATATGTACACATATTGCAGGATAAGTGTATATTTGCGAAAGAAATTCTTACGAAAGTCGTATTTGTACGTGTACCAATTTATCCTTGACTAGAAGGAAAGCAAAGGAAAAAGAAAGAGGAAAAGAAATAGAAAAAGCGCTAGAAAGCAGAAAGAAAGACGGAGAGGTTAGTTTAGTTTCTAAGGTTAGAGACAGAAATACCAACGACAGGGTAGCCCCACCACCTTCAGCAGCTTCTAAAGTTGTACGCTCGTACACCTTTTGTACTATTTCTTTTCATTTCTCCTTTCCCTTGCTTCGTTTCTCCCATGTGACTCGCACCATGTTGCAGCGACAGTTTCACGAGCGGTGGCAATCTTCCATTATAAATTCTGGCCAATCGATCGTACCTATGTAGTGGTAGCGCTGGCAATCAGATTAATTTTGCAGCATCGATGAATTGGCCAGACGAATGGAAATTTACCATTGGAAATCGCTCAATTTCTGTCATCTTTGAAATTCAAATGAATGCAAGGGTTGGTGTCGCGTTGATTCGCGATGTTGTAGAAAGACTTGGTTACCAGATCCAACCCATCGGTTGTTCCATTAGAAAATCCATATTTGTAACGCAACTTTACCCCAATGTCCACGGTGGAAAAGCTGAGCAGGTTATTCCACGAACGAGAGGGGCACAGGTTTCACAGAATTCCCTTGTTCTCTTCCACGACAGATCAAAATAATGTACATACATATGTATCTCCCTTAGCCACGATATGTCTGCTATGAAGTAATAACAGTTTGCCTGTTTATTCTTGGATAATGTGGTATACGTAGAACGGTGCGGCATTGCAACAAATAAATCGTACAGACCTCTATTATTGTTGATTAACGTTATCTAGTTATTTCCTTGCTGAAACTAATGAAGGTTATAGCGTATACGTATACATATAATTAGATCCATAGGTATCAAATAGTTTCCTCTGGTATTTCTTCAATTGCTTTTATCGTGAAAATATTAAGATTACGCGTAATCTCATGCAATGCTCGTGGATACGTTATTAGGTGGATAAAGGTGAAAAGGGGTGAACGAATTTGAAGGGAAAATGGGGTCGAGACGGTGACAAAAAAAGCGCCGTAAAACGCGTTTACCTCACTTGGAAGTAGACGGACGATAATCCGTGCAGCGGTGACTACCTTGTAAGGTACGATCCGCATACTCGGCGGTATGCCGTAGGCTAAAACAGAAACTGCCACGATATACGCGGTGGCTCTGATGAAAATTCAATTGCATCATTGCAATCGAGCGTTCGATGTTTTGAAGGCACCGTCTAGACTCTAGAGTCCAGTTGTACGTTCGGCAGCGCACAAACGACGCATATGTAAAAATGAACATTCTGGATAATAATAGTTGAACGGTTATTCTTTCTTATTTTCCAGCATTCGGAATAACTTGCTACTGCGAGGGACATTGCCCGGATGATAAGCAAAATGGAACCTGCGAAGGAAGGCCTGGTGGACACTGCTTCAGTGCTGTGGAAGAAGTTTGGGACACAGAATCGGGAGAATATGTGCCCGAATGGTCGTTCGGGTGTTTGCCACCCGACGAACAAGGTTTCATGCAATGCAAGGGGTACCTTGTGCCTCACTTGCAAGGGAAAAGCATAATATGCTGTAACAAAAGCGCATTATGTAACAAGGATTTGTATCCAGAGTATAAGCCCCGACCTACCACTGTACCCAATCCTATGGCCATAGCATCTGGTGCACCGCTGATAATATTGGCCAGCACTCTTTCCGTATGTCTAATGGTCGTTTCTATAGCTATGGTGATCATATATCACAGATACAGAAGAAAGGAGAGAGGTCCCTGTCTAGTTCCTTCCCAGGGGACGCTTAAAGACTTTATCGATCAAAGCAGTGGTTCCGGATCGGGATTACCACTTTTAGTGCAACGAACTATCGCCAAACAACTAGCTTTGGCTCAGTGCGTTGGAAAAGGACGGTACGGAGAAGTATGGCTCGCTAGATGGAGGGGGGAGAAGGTAGCAGTGAAAGTATTTTTCACATTGGAAGAAGCATCTTGGTTTAGGGAAACCGAGATTTATCAAACAGTGCTAATGAGGCACGACAATATTTTGGGTTTCATCGCAGCCGATATCAAAGGAACAGGATCATGGACGCAGATGTTACTAATCACCGATTATCATGAAAGGGGCTCGTTATACGACTATTTGCAAACTACTGTTCTAGATCACCTTAGCCTACTAGCAATATGCTTGTCAGTTGCCTCCGGAATTGCTCATCTCCACACGGAGATCTTCGGTACCCGAGGAAAGCCTGCTATAGCTCATAGAGATATAAAAAGTAGAAATATACTGGTTAAAAAGAACGGTGAATGTGCAATTGCCGACTTTGGTTTGGCCGTTCGATACATAAGGTAAATATATTGCGAATTAAGAATAACATTGCGGATTCGTTATAAATGACGATGATCGCCATGCCCTTTGTTTGCAGCGAAAGCGGCGAGATAGATATCGCGCCAAACACGCGGGTAGGTACCCGTCGATATATGGCTCCAGAAGTTTTGGACGAATCGTTAAACACTTGTTCCTTCGATGCGTTTAAAATGGCAGACATGTATTCGGTTGGTCTGGTGCTTTGGGAAGCATGCAGAAGGTGCGTTACAGGTGGTAAAAATTCCATGGTGGAACCTTACGCGTTGCCGTATCACGACGTTGTTCCAAGTGATCCAGACTTTGAGGACATGAGGCTAGCGGTGTGCGTGAAACGGTTACGACCAATGATACCAGCGCGATGGGAAAATGATTCGGTACAGTTACAGAAAAAGAAACACTCGCAGCTGAGTGATGACACTACGATACAATTTAACGAAAGCGTTCGCTTAATCAAATATATGTCTCCCCCTTGTTACAGATTCTGTTTGCCCTGAGTAAACTTATGGCCGAGTGTTGGCATGCGAATCCTGCAGTTCGTCTCACAGCGCTACGCGTAAAAAAGACAATATCAAAGCTGCACATTGATAATGCCATCAAAATCGTATAGTGCTCGACGATATTCGCGATATTTGCGATATTCACATTTCGCCTAACTTTATAGTTAGTAATTGAGAAACAGTTTCTTCCCTTGTAAATAGCCCGGTGTACATAGACTTAGTGACAGACTGCAAGCCTGAAGACTGAATTATAAGATTTAAAGGTACACGAATCCGTATGAATGCGTGATTTCCGATCATGTCAATGGGCACGTTTCCGACTGTGCTCTACGAGTGAATGTGTTGCGCGCATCTATATACATATACACAATATGCGTTCGGGCGCGCGTGTATATACATGCACTTCCCGTGTTCAAATGAAACGCGACAAAACATGACGACAATTTTTTTAATGCGCTCCGCTGTGTTAAAGTTTGTTGAATATATTATTAACATGTTCCGCGCAGCGTCGATTTTGGTATTCTTTCCGTTCGGCCGGCGGAGAAGCGCTGCAACATACAATTACAGACCCCTAAGGGCAGACGCCGATCAAATAGAAAGTTCAATGTCGGCCCTCAGAGAACGACACCGTACCGAACATGTTAATTATTAATGATTAATTATGGCTACTACTTATAGCAATGATTACGTTTCCCTTTTAACTGTGCCGCAGTTTGGTGTCGACAGGGGCCGCTGCATGGGTTTGTCGCGCACGACCGATGGCAGCAAGTAATCGGAAGCTCTTATAGTTTTTTTCTTCTTATCTTCTAACAAAGGAAAGATGCAAGATTCTTCGATGAAGACGTGACACGGTAGCTGGGGCGGTTATATTAGACGCAAAAATCATTTCAGCGCTATAAAAAGAAGAATTGGACAAGAGTGGGAACCTTGTTTCGACGATAGCATTTTTATTGCTTACGGGCTTACGTCTATCCAAAGTTAGGAACTTGAACGTATTACCCCACCATTTATTGATTCCTGCTGACGCGTGTACACTTGCATGCCACCGAAACAAACTTTGTCGTGGTGGTGTACCATTTTCTACCATGCTTTAAACTTTCATTATGTTGTCAAACAAGAAGAACAGTGGGACAATTTCACGTCGTTCACAAATGAAATACCATTAAGACAATTTTTATGTTATATACATGCAAGATGATGTATCCCGTAGCGATTCCGAAATATAATAATATTCGAAATATTCTGCTACATATTAGAGAGATAATCTCGACCAACGTGATCAGCCTTGGGCTTAGAGAATACTACTTTTTTTCATTACCAACTTATTTCCACCAATTTCTCGACTACGCGTATTTTTCAGTTGTAGCTTATTTATAAGTTACTTTAGTTACCTAACAATAATATTTAAGTGCCCCTGCCTCCTTTGTGCGATCCTGTACTGCCTGAGTTGTCGATAATCTATGTAATATTACCAATGGTCAGATATACATGAATGTATTTAACGATACGATTGTATTCGTAATGATATTCTATTGTAGAAGTTTCATTAATTAGAACTTGATCTGATTCGAACTGATTCGACTTATTCGAAAAGCGAGCCATGCCTCAGCCTACTTGGTCAACTTTGCAAGATCTTGCAAAGTTGCCGATTAGACAAATTTTCAATGGAAATGCCCGATCAGTTGTTGCTGTTACACCAGATTGTACATATACCTATACTTTCGATGATCGATTTAACATTATTGTTACACGCGATTTATTGACCGATAGAAGAGATTGTTGAATATTAAATTTTCGGAAAGTAAGCTAACTCTTATCGAAATTATAGTAAACAGTTGAACGCAAAGTTTATATTCTTTCCAGGCATTAAAAAAACACTATCATTCTCTCAGATAAAACATCTGTTTATTCTTACTGCCCCGTATAGTGTCCTTAGAATTTATTTTTCTACTGTGCAGTATGCAATGTGGAGACAATGGATTGATCAAATTTGCTTAGATCCTTCGTGTCCTTAGTTGCTTCGGAGTAGATGCATAGGAAAAAATCGGTGCACGTGCTTCGTGCAGAAAAGGAGGAAACAGTGTATGCAATAAAAACGATTCTTTGCTCTTACGAACAAATTAGTTGAAGCTGACAAATTTCGTAATCCATAATTGCAAATCTTTACATGTTAGAGCACAATCAATGGGAATGACCTGGCTCATATAGTCGGACCCATAGCGACGTAGGTAAGTTTTCTTTCGATTCTTTCTTTCGAAAACTGTAGGGAGAAGGACCATATAATTAACGATAAATAGATTTACTATTCGTAGCATAAGCGTATTTCATTAAATGAAACGATCGATTGTTATGGGCATGGGGTACATAAATATGTACAGTGAACAGGTACACGAGCGTCCTCAGTCCCTTCGTATCGCCGCAGTGCGGCGTTTGGACATCCCCAGGAAATTTCGTTTTCAGCAATTGGCGACTATGCTTCTCAGGTCGGAAGAGACGCGGCTTTCCACTTCCCGGTCTGTTTCGGTCCGCCATTTTTTAGATCGAGTAGCGTGTGGTTTGGCGTTGTGTTTTAAGCAGACTGTTTTAAGGAAACATTGACTTGGTAAGTGATTTGACATTCGTAAAATATTTAATATGCTGTTCGTAACTATTGAAGAGGTGCGTCTAAATCGAAGGGCCTAATATCTTAGTACTAGCATTGATATCTCTGTGGTCTCTAGTGTCGGTGCGCAAAGGTACGCGGAGCAAGCACGCCATTTCGCATTTGCCTTGTATCGTGATTAAGCATTTTCCAAACGTTTACATTAATGTGTATCTACCAGCGGTTATTCGATTGTATGTGATATATCGGTTGTCAAACTTAGTTACTCGAGATTCACTTTTGTAAATCATATTGTATATGGTTTGCGTCACTGCGCATTACCTATCCGGCAAAGAATTATTCTGCGGACACATTTTAGTAATTTTTTGCTGGTTCAAATAATAGCTTGCTGCAAGTGTTGCGTAGCAAGTTTGTATAACTGTATAACGGAAGCATCATTTGCGAGATATATTGGTTTGGTTCATTTCAGCGGTATTACAGTTCTGTCTAGCTACTGATCCGTTACCCTTGGATTGTCCAGGTGGTGAATTAAAGGAGAGAATTGTGATTCCATGTATATATTTCCTCAATATTACTCGAGTGATCAAGTTTATTGAAATGCATCGGTATGTCAGCACGAGAGTCGCGTACTTTGTATAGATTTGTTCATCCGATATGGCGATATTTTGGTGGTGCGCGTCGAGCGCACCGGCAGCATCCTCGAAGAATGATATCCTTTCGTTTGGAAAGCAAATCAGCAGCGCCAAGCACCAGAATAATGTAGCGTTGTCCCATAGCATAGTGTATGATACGCGGTTTCGTTTCGGTTGTAGCGTACTCGTAGGTATCGAAGAAAATACATGTCGAAGTATGTTCATAATAGGTTCTTGGACGCATCGTTCACGTTCGGTTTATTGTACTGCAGTTTGCCGACAGAGGCCACTACCTAGGCGTGTCGCGCACAAACGGACGCAGCAAGTTAGACGCCATTGTTAGATTGCATTCTCCTGTATAAAGTTGTGCACCTCGTATCGTCGGCGTTAATTGAATGTTTGTTGAAAATTGTACGTAGCAATCTTTGGTGAGTGTCTAATAGTCGGTGGTGTTTAAACGTAGAAACGTATAGAAGAATCGTAAGGCAGGGAAGTGAAGATATCAATTTCTTGGGACTTGTGCGCCATTTCGACAAGGTCGGTACGCTCTTTGTATTACGTGCTTTATTTGCGTGCGTCTGCCGCGCCACTGTTAAGATGCGTAAAATCGCATTCTTCTCCGTCGCAAAATCATTAGTTAGCTGCGGTTTCTGTTTAAACACTGTTGTGCACATACAACCAAACTATTTCGGCAGGAATGGTGACCTTGGAATTTTCAAAACTAGAATCGTTGACAAAATGGTGGAAAGAAGTTCGCTAGGTGGCGTTCGGGGGTGGGGTGTCTAAACAACGCGTCATCATTGAATATCTTGGATGTGTTGCAGGGAGTTGAATGCAACTTTCCGTAGAATTTTCTTTCGCTGCAATAGATTAGATAGCAGATAAAAATTAATATTCTTCTCGCGGCTATCGCATTCGTATCCGTAAAACTATTGTTATGACGCAAGCTCTTTAAGTGTACCCAACAAGATTGGTACCGTGTGAGAGGTCTATGTATTTCTTACTTGCGAGTATGTTCATTACATACCTCGGAAGGTCGTGTGGAAATTGAATTGCGAATTCACTAGGAATACATTTGCTAGCGTGTTGCGCTATTCGCACGTATACCATCTTGGCGCACAGTATTTTCGAGAGAATGATGCAAATTAGTGTGATAAATAATATTTAAAATACTTTGTTTTTAAAATTAGGTTCTAGAACGAGCCGAAAATGCCGGGTTTTAGTAGCGTTGGCACATTTAAAATTTTCATCGGTAATTTAGCCGACAAGACATCAAATGCAGATATTAAACCGTTGTTCGAGAAATACGGAAAGGTTGTAGAGTGCGACGTGGTGAAGAATTATGGATTCGTGGTAAGTTATCTTATGTTCCATATAAAAGCGTGTAATACGTTTGCTTGACAAGTTTATCCCGAACTAGCACAAAAACGGCGATCGCGGTGGTAGCTTTTTGCCTGTTTATTGCTGGACACTTGTCCACAAAGTATACAGAACTTTACCTTAATCCCCTGTATATTCTTTCTGGCTGTATGTCCGTGTGTGTATATACATATAATATATAAATCTCCATTATTTTTTGCTTGCTCCCTTTAAAAAATTTGTCGTGCAACCGTATATCAATAGAAAGAACTTGGTATAGTGCAATATGCATATACATATGTAATCCCTGTTCGCAGCATATGGAGAACGAAGAGGCTGGGAGAAATGCGATACAAAATTTAAACGGCCATATAGTTCACGGGCAGCCAATTAAATGCGAGGCTGCAAAAAGTCGTAAGGGCCCGAATACTCCTACGACGAAAATATTTGTTGGCAATCTCACTGATAACACGAAAGCGCCGCAAGTGCGCGAACTCTTTGCAAAGTTTGGCACGGTTGTAGAGTGCGATATTGTGAGAAATTATGGATTCGTCCATTTAGAAGCAACAGGTGATGTGAACGATGCTATCAAGGAGCTCAACGGGCAAATGGTGGATGGTCAACCGATGAAGGTTCAGATTTCTACGAGCAGAGTACGCCAAAGGCCAGGAATGGGAGATCCTGAACAGTGCTATCGATGCGGTCGCGGTGGCCATTGGTCGAAGGAATGTCCGAAAGGAGGAATGGGAGGAGGACCTGATAGGAACGGATACAGAGACCGAATGTTTGGACGCGACCCGTATCCTCCACCGCCGCCACCACCGTTCCTTCGGGATCGGTTAATGGGTGGTGGCCGCTTTGGAGTAAGTATTTTCCTTAATCACCGAAAAGCGAATAAAGGACGCGTCCGAAATAGGAAGGGTAATTTATGGGTATGTCCTGTTTGCATTACAGGATTACGAAAGCTACTATGACAGGAGGGGCTTCGAGGACACCAGGGACCTCTACGAGAGGCGGTTTACGGGTATGACTGGGCCCTGTGACATGGGAAGTTCCATGTGCGGGCTTGACTTTCCACCAATGACAATGCCACCTCTACCCCCAAGACGAGACCCAATGCCTCCTATGCCTCCTCTAGGTATGGGATCCATGCGCGACACTGGCTTCTCCCGTGGAAACGAGTATGGCATGTTCAGCCGCCGATCACCCCCGCCGAGTGGCAACAACGCCCGGTTCAGGTGAGTAGAGCCAATTTACCGACTGCCCGTTCGTCCGACTTAACATTGTGAACGTTCCAGGCTGGATTAACAGCTCATGCGAATTGGGGTTCGGTGAATCGTCGACATTCAATTCTTTTCTCTACCGCGTTCTCCCACCATTTCTCTTATCTTTTCTCTGAACTTTTCTCTGAACTCTTGCGTACGCTAGTTCGCAACCATTCTTTTGCTTCAACTATCCTACATCTTGAAAGCATCGTTGTTATCCTCGGCATCGGGAAAGTAATTTGAAATTTTCATTCGGCTCATCCAGCTTACTCTACTCTACTTTAATACGCGAAAAACTGATTAGTGGAACGGCAGTTTTGTATTGTCGTTTCCTATTTCCCGGGTTCAATTTGGTCAAACGTTGTTACTTTTTTCTACCATCCCATGCTATTCGTAACCAATGAGACGATAGATTTGATCGTAAACAAAATGTGGTCACATACACATACGCGCACGCACAAGGGCACGCACGCCACGTACACGGACCATGTTCATTGATTCATTTTTGCATCCATTCTAACATTAGTCCGTGTAAGTGACCCGTTCCAATCTATCGCAAAACCATTTAATGGAGGCGGCACCCAACGGGTACGCCTGCACTTGGTGCGTTGGATCGGAAGGGATCGTTTGCGCGGTGACTATACATGCACCGCATTATCGTAATCCTTGTAGAGTGTCGACCCGTTGCCCAAATGAGTGCAGAGTCTGCGTAATGAAATGCTAATAGATATGTATATACATACACGCAGACACATTTTATATGTACACACACACACGCGCATATATATATATATATATACACACTTGCGGATGTGTGTAGTGTGTGTATAGGCGTGTCTGTGTGCGTGTGTATGTGTATGTATATATTAAGACGCTTGGACGTTTCTGTACATTCTAAATTTCAGTGCACCTCAGGCTGCGTACCATCTTTGTCCATGAATGCGGGCAACCCTAGAGAGACAGTCCCGGGCCAGCGTTCAAGTCGTGCAAGAGTAAGTCTTTGACCACTTTTGTTAGCGAGTAGTCACACCTCGTTCTTGTCGCTGGCGCGTTGTACATCAGCTGCTTCTATTTTTCCTCGATGTGAAGAAAATCCGGGTCTCGACTGATCGTACCTTGAACATGTCGACTGCTCTTCTAGGGATGTCCCTGTTCATAGACTCTCTTGATCCATGGCGTTAACTGCGAGATTAGCCTGTATGTCTCTCATAAATCCTTTGTGTTTCAAGCGCTCCCTATTACGTACATCACTCGACCGGGAGTGGCGCGGAGGCCTGGGATGAAGAAACGTTCCTAAGGAATGCGAACTAGATTTCTTGATCGCACTACCGCGAGCCAGGATGCGATCCTACAATTCTAACGAACCTCTCGTACGCTGTAGATAGAAAAGAAAGAAAAAGGCTGGCGCGAATTTCAGGAATGGCGCCTATCGATTGTCTTTGAAACGTCTCGTAAGTAGAAACCAGCTCTCCAGACGAATTGGACAGTAAGTTTGTACATCGGTGTTTCTAATAGTTGTTAAGGCCAGTTTCATAGAGATACACTTGGAAAACAGCTTACTCTCGTATATCAGTTCCAATGTATCTATGATTTTGATAAACTGTTTCGTCAACTCCACGATCGTAATTTTGCAATCGCTAAATGCCGAATGTAATAGAATCTGCGAAATGTACCACGGACCTGAATCGCGATGGCGTTAGAGGCAGTTTCCAGTATACGTTGAACGAACTAAACGCAAAATACATGTTGCAAGAGACTTACGCGTATATGAACAGCTGTTGTGTTTCAAAGTATTGGAGAAGTGTGCAAGTGTCCTCCTGACTAACAAGCAATTCATTTCCCTATTGCAGTAGCAACTTATTATCTTACTTGTTTTAGAAACCTTTAATGATGAATCAAAGTCGGTCTTATTTCTTTTTTCCTTTCTCTCGTTTTCATCGCGACGTACGAAAATACATCAATTTTTTCTTTGTTACCCCATTTTTGTACCAGCTGTTACAACGTTGCATCGTGACGATAAAATTATGTTAATTGGTTGAAAAGCTGAACTTTGAATCAAATTCGGACGTCGAGTTATCGGTAGAAGTTTTATGAAACCGGCCAACCAGATACTGTAATATTAATGCGAACAGAAGGGTGCAGAAAAATAGTTGAGTCGCGCGTACATTGACATAATGTGGCGAGTCTATGCAAAGAGAGAGATCGTGAGCGATTGCGCACTGGCGAGAGAGAGAGAGAGAGGGGGGGGGGGGAAAGACAGTTACATTTGCTTCGGTACGATAATCCAGAGTTCTCGAAGCTGACTTCTACTCACGAGGTTCAAAGCTTTTTCATGTATGTAAATCCATTCGCAAACTTTCAAATAGAAAACAGAGCGGATTGAATTTCTCAATCTTTCTGAATACTTTGAATTTGTTGTTGCACGTTACCTTATCCTACATAATCCCAGCCCGGGGCTGCAAACAGCTCGTTACGTTTTGATTATGCAAATTGATTTGTAATTTCGAACTCGCATGGGTGAAAAATCCAGTCTAACGCTGCCTGCCTTATATGACTGGTTAAAATGAAATCCCCATGCTCTTGCGATCACGAATCTTGTTCAATATGTACTCTGATTAATTTGTTCTCTTTCTAGTTAATGTACCTCGTGCGCAATAAAACGGATAGAAGTATTTATTTACTACCTGCATTCAAATTCTCTAGGCGTAATTTATGAATATGCATAGACAAACGTGTGTCCGCATGCCCGCGTACACGTACACACGGTTTATGATCCGAGCTAGACTTGAATTGCGCTTTAGTTCATCGTCACTTGATGCCAAAGTGTGCGTCTACGCTTGATAGGAAAGATGTGAAAGATTTCTTTTCGGATACACATGGTCAAATCTCGCCTCGAGTGTGTGCTCTTCTCGTTATCGCTCTCAGTGGTGTGCTTGTACATCGGTTTCGATCAAAGGGTAGTGTCTTCGTAACAACTTACGCATCTGCATCCTAAATCATCCCTGAGCTCACTGAACAGTCATATTAGGCAGCGCGCGGTTACACATTTTTATTTTTAATATGCGTCGGATATATATATATGTGTATGTGTGCGCGTATGTGCGTGAGATATATATACATACACACGCGCGCGTGCGCGCATATGTATATATGTATGTTTATAGATGCATATTATACAGGGACTAATTCACAAAGTTAAGCCTTGGACAAGGGAGCAAGTATATAGTATATGTTGATCTTTGATCGTGCCTGTAGATTCGATTATTTATAATGTCGCTGTTGTAGTAGAGGCATGTACGAGGACTTCAGCCGAGATTCATTTGAAGAGCGTAGGTAAGTAGACGCGTTGATTCGGGTTATGAATCAGTCCAAGTCGTGTCGAAAAATCCCTTTCAGCATTGGAATATCGATATACCTTCACGAATGTTACTCTCTTCTTTACACACCACGGTATGTAAATTGCCTTCACCTATCTTTGCTCGTTGGTTTTATAGCATCGATGCTGTACGCGGTTTCACATTCAAATGGGATTCTTAATAGTTTGTGTACAGGACGGCGAAAACCTGTCAAAGCACCGTAGAATGAGTAAGATAAGAATAGTAGTGAGAACAATGAATGAAGGCAAAAATGCGACGTGTGTTTTGCAAAGAAGAGAGGTGGAGGGGAGAGTATTTGTGGGACATTTGTATCCGTTTGAACATTTGGCTACTACAGAAACACACGTATGCCACTGTAACAGTCAGGCACTGTCCGTAATAGTTAGCAGCGTTCCCACTAATTGTCTCCCCTTATCTTCTAAAATATACCGTTTGAATCGCTCTCTGTCGGTTCGTAGACAGTGCAGTTTCCTTTGCTTTTTGACGTTACATGTACTCCATTTGTCTACTTACCTATCTGCTATTTTATTTTTTTATATTTCAAAATATATACAATTATTTCCTTCTTACCCCGCGTTCTAAAGAAACGCTGTATCGTTCTCGTGTAACTGACGTGAATTCATTTTGGTTACCAGACCGGGATTACGAGGGCCATCGCCGTCGCGCCGGTTCGCACCATATTAAATCGTCGCGTCGGGCTCGGATCGGTCTCTGTCGGTCTGTCTGTCCCCTGTGTCGGGTCTCTGTGTCTCTCGCTAGCAGGAAGCCTCGGAACCGAGATATTCTTGGCCGTCTGTCGATCTGCACGCGCGAAGATCCACCATTCATCCGCTCTATCGGAACTTGAACTCTTCCCGCATAGCGTACTTAGACGAGAACGGAAAAAATAGAACACAGCAAAATCGAACGATATAAACTACGGACAGAATGGGAAGAATTTCGTCGAATTACAAGCTTTCTCTTGCGACGCTGTCCCTCGCCGCCGCTGTCACCGTCACCACCGCCACTGTCGTCTTCGTCGTCGTCGTCGCCGCCGCCGCCGCCGCTGTCGTCTTCGTCGTCGCAGTCGCCGCCGCCGCCACTGTCGTCGTCGTCGTCGTCGTTTCCGTAGTTACCTGTATACACCTTTTCTCTCCCAGTGTCCAATTTTCCTACCATCAAAACTTGTGCACAATATACATCTCGTTTCTAAATTGTGGTCCGTTTTTCACCTATCGGATCCACCGCTGTAATCTGCCGTGTGTCGCCTTGCCCACCCCTCTCTGCTATCAGGTAGTAAATTCGATTTCTTGAACACGTATACCAATTACGGGGTTGTTTTTTCGATGCAAGAATACTGTGACATCCTCCTACCGAGGAATTTTTCTTTTTTTATACCTGTTCCCGGCTTTCGACTCACGCTCCACGACCTCGCATATGATTTTTCATCGACACACGAACGTTCCAATACAATCGCGAATGTTCATTTGGTAAACTGTTCGAACACGGGGAATTTTAAAAAGTGCAAATTGTTTCGGTAGGACGATGCTTGCAATATAATTTCTCAATCGTAGTAAATTTATACATTTCTTTGCGTCAAGTATTTGCAGGCGGTTCTGTCCTCTTTTTTTCTTTTTTTTTTACGGTCTACTAACAAACCATTGTTTCAAGCTTTGATCAATGTAATACGTCGGGCAGGGTTAATAACCGCAAATTGCCAATCATGGAGAATAGCTAGAACCTTCTTGTGTGCCGGAATCTCAAATTCGGTGCATCGCGAAAACGTGTATGTCGTTACAATTAGTAAAAGTGTTTTTGGATACTATGCGCTGATAGTTTGCTACTCAGAATTCGCCAACGTCGAACGAGAGAGCGATGCGTTTCACTTGGACAACGGACAGCGGATAACTTTCTCTCGCAGTAATTCGTATTATACTGTAAACCGGATTCAAAAGCCCGTTCTGTACGCAGCGTGTCGAAACCTCCTATACCCCCTTAGTGTCCTCCCAATTGATAAGAAACGTAATTGAACGAAATGGAAAAAGTTGCTTTGCAATTGTTTTGCGTAAAAAAAAAGAGGACATTGTCCCAAAAAGCGGAAAATAAATGCGTGCGGGTTCGATCTAATGGACTCATTTCCCGATTATCGGAAACAAATCTCGAACATCTGATTTAGAGACATAATAGAGATTCGTAGGATGCGTGGACTCTCTGTATGGGAACCTAAAAGAGGTCGTGTGAACATTATATCGCTAATCTATAGTTACGTAATATTATTTTATTAACATGTTAATATTAATTAATAATACGGTTAAATAGTCAGGATTATGAACGTAATTGCAATTGCGCCTGTTTAGCTAAAAACCACACACACCACACAGACACACCTACATAACGTGCGCACATACACCAATGTAATACCCAATGATCACTGCTTTTCGTACGAGCCGTGTTTCACTGACTTGGTGTGCGTACTACTTTTCTCTTCTCGTTTTTCTCGTTTTCCTCCAATATCTTCCTTTTTTTTCTTTGATATTGCAACTTGTTTTCAAGTGATAAAATTAATGATAATCGTATTAATAATGAATTAAAGAAACGAATGTAATAACAATGTACTTGTGTAAGTCAGAAAAAAGGAGTTTCGTGTTCTTCAATCAATCAATCATCTAGACGGTTTTTCGTCGCTCAATGCCACCGTCGCACCTTGTTCCCGCCTCCGTGCCGCTTTCACCTGATTACCTACTCCTCCCTCAACCGGTGCAATAATCGTCCAGTTCGCATCGCCTATTTCAAGATCTTAACGCCGAAGAAGTACCGTCGCACAATTAGCCGTAGCGTAAAAACATACGTGCGTTTTCACTGGCTTCCTGCGCGCCGCGGTCTTCGGTCGTGCGATATATAAATATGCAACTATTCGAAAGCCCTGTTCGACACCTTCTAGAAACTTTGCTCGGGTAGCGACTTGGTAACTTGATCAGCGTTCGAACATCGCTTGCGCAAAATATTCTACAATTCACCGTTTTCCTGATCGCATCGTCTCACTCGTCGGTGCTACGTGCGAAACAAATCGACGTGAAGGCAGACGTGATAGGCAGATGCTACTAGTAACAGCTGTGCTTGACGTTGCCCTCTGACTTTTCTGTGGTGTGCATCTCGGCATCTCGTCCGTCGGTTCAGTAAATGTCGTTCTCGGCCCCTTGCGCGCTGATAAACGAGGGAATTCGAAAAATGATGCCAGACAGTTTACCACGTACAATTTTTCGCACAAATGCAGGGAGAAACGCACATGCACGCATTACGCACAGTGCGCGCACTGCGCACCATATTTTGCTACCATATCTTTGTTCAATTCTTTTGTTCGACGTGAGCCGCTTTCTTTTAGCTTCAATCTTCGTTGATCTATAGGCTCACAAAATTGTAGCCTAGTACGATACGTTTCGCCAAGTTTTCAGCTCGATTAACTTTTTTCGCATTCGTCCGCTGGATAAATATACCAAGATTCGTATAATTAAGTATGGCTAAGAAAGGCAGCACTCTACATTAGTATTGTTCGGAGTATGATATGCATTTATCAGTATCGCTCTTTCCTACGTGCAGGAACTTCCAGCGTTGAATTATTTGAATCATGTGACGAAATTACAACGTCTCCGTAAATACTGGATGGGAGAGGGACTACTGTAAGGGAACCAGAAATAATGAACACTATCTTGCGATAATTGTTCCTGTATCCCGGTTGTTTTTTTCCCCCTCGATGTGTGCTACACTGCTCACAAGAGTGATCCTAGTTGCGGATTCGTTCGCGCTGTTACTCGATTTACGCTAATTTAATCGATCAAACGTAAAGGGTATTTCAACTTTACAGTCACAAGCTAGCCACCACTTTCGTTGAATCGATCGGGCTGCAACATGCTGTTGAATTAATCGAGACGCTATCCATTTCGTTAGTCTTGCCAGCATAATACTTGTCCATTAGAGCCTCGTAGCAAATGGACAGGGTGGTCGGGATGTGGCACGTATTATTATTTCGTTGCCAGCTGGGGAGAAATTCAAACGGCGATACGTATAATCGCACGTAAATGCGTCCAAACACCAGCATAATTACCTACGAAATCGGAGACGTATATTTGTTCGTATGCGCGACGAAACGATACATATATCTAGTATTGGGTCTAGTCTCGTCGGTTGCCAATTACCCCAAAAAACGGACGCGCCACGGGGAAACCTAATCGACACACCATGCATATTGTAATGTGTATGATATAGGACACGATAGAGCCCCTACCTTGAACGCTGGTGGACTTGGAAGATGGAAGCCGAGGACAACGAAAGAGAGAAAGAGAAAAAATGGAAAAAAAGGAGAACTGATAGAATGAGAAATAGCGATAGAGACAGAGAGAGAAAGAGAGAGAGAGAGAGCGAGTGAAAAGGGGTGAGTTGGAGAGAGGTGAGAGAGATGATTGCACGGCAAGAGGGTGAAAGGGAGAGAACAGAGGTAATTGTCGACCAGCGCAATTTCTTGTATGCTTCTCGGAGAACACAGGCACGCGCACACCACTTGTGGCTGACGGAGTCGATGGTAGTGTACGTCTTATTTCTCGACCCGGACACAAATATGTGGGTGTATACCAAACATCGTATGAAGGCAAGTTCACTCACTACCGTTCTGTTACGGGTAAGAAACGAGCGAAAACGCGAAATCTTCTTTGAAACTGTTAGAATTCACAGCTTCCTCTCTTGTCTGCCGAACATTTTGAGAGTCGTATTTTCTTTCTCAGGAGATGCGGTAGCCGCATACCATACGCTTGCAAAATGAAAGCTGAGATACGAAGAACTACTGTCTCGTGCTAACACTGGACTTCCTAAGGTTTTTCTCTATTCTGAGGGAGTTACCAGAAGGTATCGTAAGGAAAAAGCCAATTTCAACACCCCCCCCCCCCCCCCCCCCCCATCGACGTTCAAATACTACATACGAGTTATGCCATAGCGCGTACCAGCTTATTTAATATCTGCGACAATTATCCACGATAATCGTCATATTAATTCTACAGGTTTTTTGTTCATTTCTTTCAACCTGAGTTGCATAAGCAGAATAAAAAGCAATGCGTACCGCAACGCAACAACAATTTTCAGAACATCAAAAAGTAAATTGCAGTGGGCCCACAAACTTTACAGATACGCGATCTCTAGCAGTATGCGATGCTTTGCTGTAACACAGCTCCGTATTTAGGAATGTGCTTGTAGGTTGCATGCAATGGTAAGTAGCGTTCGGCTCGTTTAAGGGATACACGTAATACATCACCGCACGGAAGGGTGACAACACCCCATACCGTGCAAATGCGCGTACCAAGGAGACCTTCGAGCTAGCCATTGAAATCGTATTTCAAATTGGGGGCGTACAAATTAAACATTGATATATTATCACATCAACATTACATTTTCCCTCATTCAATACTCTGCATACCTATCAATTGGAAAGAATTATAGTCTTCATTCATATCTTGTCCCAATTTTGCTTAACCACTAGGTGCATTAAGCAAACGCAATTGAGCATTTATGCACCGATGCTTTACCTAACATTGAAAATGAATCAATAAAGTGTGCTTGATTCCTTCAAAGTGTGTACTAATTACGGACATGCATTCATTAAATAGCAATTTTGCAGTTGTATGTATGTGTGTATGTGTACAAAAAGAATTAGATTACACGTACATATTTATCGGTAGTTAGCACGACTTTTACTCCATTCTCTGCGACGAAGGCACAATATTAGTGTTATGTAATGTACTAATAGATTATTCCAGCGATAATATTGTAATGTAAATATCGTTCAAAGTACAGATACGATTCTACTATTGGTCTCTCGAAGCGACTCGTTGCGAGGTAGTGGCGCATCGTCACCTTCTACATATGGTGCATTTGAAATTCTTAAATTGACTAGGTGAATAAATACGGCAAAACATGGCGTTGGACTTAAGGTATGTTAACTCGACAGTATGACTATCTTTCGCTTTATCGTATATCAATTGTTCTATTGTTTCAATTGTACATTGATTCAAGTTTAGGGTTATGCGAGGTGTTGGACGGAGGTTATGTTCTGCGCACGATGTGGTCCATCATGTGCTAGTAAAATTGATTTTCATTGAATTGAATGTTTCGCATGTTATCATCGTCGTAATTATCACTATTGTTATGATTTAAAGGAATGACGAATCGTTCATTTTTATTGCAAACTCCCAACGCAAGGTCGCAGCAGTATTTTATAGGAAAACCTTTAGATTATCCAATTGCCAAGTTGAATCAGTATGCATTGTTCTCTTTTGCGCCGAATTTAACGCGTATAGAGGGTAAAACGAGAAAAATCTGAATAACTAAGTAAGAGTATTGGACGAGTTTTGCACGCAAGCACCATCAACATTATATGCGCGCAGACCGATGCACAGAAAGTTTCGCGCGATAGCCTAATTTATTTTTAACGTTCTTTTATTCAATGTGATTTTCCGCCGAATAATATTTTTCAAATATTTCAGAGAGGGTCTATTGCTAGGCATGGGTAATCCCCTCCTCGATATTTCAGCGAGCGTGGATCGTGAATTTTTAAAGAAATACGATTTGAACTCGAACGATGCCATTCTTGCCGAAGAAAAGCACAAGCCCATGTACGATGAATTGATAGAATTGTACAAGGCAGATCTGATCGCTGGAGGCTCCGTACAAAATACTATGAGAGTGGCACAAGTAAAAACGCATGAAATCTATAACATTGGACTAACGTGGTTTATGTTTCAATTATGAAATTGTGAATATTTTACAGTGGTTCCTGGGAAAGCCAAGGGTCGCGACTTACATGGGCTGCGTTGGAACAGATAAGTATTCAAAGATTTTAGAAGATAAAGCCAGAGCAGACGGTTTGAATGTACGTTATCAATATACAAAGAAAGAATCTACCGGTACCTGTGCAGTGCTTATAACTGGGAATGAGCGATCCCTGTGTGCCAATTTGGCTGCAGCTAATTGCTTCTCACTTTCCCATATAGAAGAGCCGGAAAACAAAAAGTTCGTAGAAATTGCTGAATATATTTACGTCTCTGTAGGTATCAGACGAAATAGGTGTAACGCGTGCGCGTGCATAGGTTCGATTTTATGTATTGCGCAGCCATTAATTCCGAAACTTGAAATTTTAGGGTTTTTTCTTAACTGTGAGCCCGGAAACGATACAAGCAGTTGCACAGCATGCTTTTGAAAACAATAAAACGTTTATTATGAACCTCAGCGCGCCGTTTTTATGCGAATGCTACAAAAAGCCAATGTTAGCCGCCCTACCATACGTTGATATTTTAATTGGCAATGAGACGGAGGCTGACACGTTTGCGAAAGCGAATGATTTTCCCACTACGAACAGAAAAGATATTGCATTGAAGTTGTCGCAAATGGAAAAGAAGAATAAAAGGAGGCAAAGAATCGTTTTAATAACGCAAGGTGCGGAGCACATATTGGTTGCGAAGGACAACACTGTAACAGAGTTTCCTGCCATAAAAGTCCCAGAAGAAAAGGTAGTGGATACTAACGGAGCGGGTGATGCTTTTGTCGGAGGTATATACAATTGGTAGATGCAAGCTGCTCGTTTGTGCGAGTCCAAGTGACTTGTTTGCAGAGTGCTAACGTGTATAGTCTTATATAACATATCGAAATAATTGCAGGTTTTTTAGCTCAACTTCTACAAGGCAGAGACATAGAAGTCTGCATAAAATGCGGCATTTGGGCTGCAACTGAAATTGTACAAAGGTCTGGATGTACTTACGAAGGGAAACCGCATTTCGATCCTTGATGATGCTTGTATCAGTTAGTAATTGTAAATGATGTACTTAATAAATACTTGAAGGACTTTTATCTCAGATCTCTAATTACATGATGCATCTTTGTACATAGCTGTAAACGGGCTCGCAATCATCGTAAGATGGCTATGCATTATTTTATTCCAATCGCTCGTACGTAGCGTTACAAGTTATTCCCTTAGTATGTAAGACAGAATAGAACGAGGTGGGAGAGATGGTACACCGTGGGGTTGCACATGTAAGCGTATACTGGTGTTATTACTTATTACAGTATCGTTCTCTAGGATTGTTACTTTTCACTAGTTCGTAATAGTATTATGCTTGATTTTGTTGGTCAGGGTAAATGGAGAGTGCGAAGCGAGGAACGTTGGAAGATCGGCGGTGATACATAGTTCATTACGCAATAATTAGGTGTATCGCACATGGCGGAACGGTATCTTTTTGCACATATGCGCATAGCTGTCCCGAAATACCGATATCCGATGGGAGGCTGTATATTTTCACCCCGTTTTTTTCCTCATTTTTTCTAGTAAAGATTGTTGCGTGGAAGGGGCGCAGCAGGCTAATAGTTTTGGAAACTTGTTAACAAGGTTCCAACATCGCTTTCGTGTCGCAGTTTGTGCTTCGGCGCACGAAAGATTTTTCTCGATTTCTATGATGGACTCGGTATGCGTGGATAGGACGAGTACTGTTGGACGCGTGTGTGTGTGTCGCGCGCGTCGAAGCCGGGCGGGAAGACGAAGAACGACGCACGTGTAGACCGGTAATGAGAGTGGACCAGTTAAGGTGGACAGTTTGATTGGTCGAGGAAAACGCGTGCCGCTACGACTGTTTCGTGATTTCGCCGTAACAGTGAGCGCGGTGTGCGCAGTGCGCTCCCCACCGCGTGCGCGCAGTGTGTAACCCCCGCGACCGCCATCTTTGTCAAGTGGGTAACCTTTGTTGATTTGTGTGAAATGTGACGCCGTTGTCGCGAGATAATTGGTGATCGTGATTACACATCGCGTGTGTTAGTACCTAATGATTCGTGCTTATTCCACTTTGGATTTATATACGAATGTACCGTGAACAGGTAAAAACAATTTACGTTTGGCTAAATATTGTAAGAGAATCACGCGAATCATCACCCGACGACGCATACGGGCCAGCAGGTCGGGCTGCCAACTCGAAGGAAAAGGTGTGGGGGCGAGGGGGAGAGTGAGAGTGAGAGAGAGTTAGGTGCTGTAATAGAGTGCAAAAGAGAAGGAGATTATCTTCTATACAGAGTGTGTTTGTGTTGGTGTGTACGTGTACGCCTCTTTATTTATTTTTAAGAATTTTTCCGATAGCCATGGGCAAATAGATTAGTAGAAATGTGAGGACATGGCTGCATGCTTGTCGGGAATCGAAACGGTAAGATGTTGAAGCCGAATCGGCGTTGGTGCGCGCGGAAAGTTGTGCGAAAGGGGCAAGAATTGTCCGTGACTAGTCAAGATGGCTGCCCGTCGGGCTTCGAGAAACTTGTGCTCTCATAGTCTTAATTCGTCAGGTAATTGCATCGTTTCGTTGCTTTTCCATATTTTTTCTCAGGGTCAGCGAGGTTTGCGAATCGGTAGGTAACAGTAAATAGTTTGGTGTTGGAATATCTTGGAATACACATAGTCTACAAGGTAGCCGTTGATCAGGAATACCGTGAGCGACGGCTACGTGGGCGACGGCTACCGTTGCAGCATTCGCCCATACACAATGGTGCGTTGCTGGGAGCGACGTGACTCGTGGGAATCGTAATAATTTGTTCGAGGGACGGATAAAATGGTGGACAAGGTTTTTACTCGCATAAAAGTCCGTGCTTCCAGGTGCATTGATTAAAATGGCTACCGACGGTAGCGAGGCAGCTGGTAATCATTAGCAGAAACATGTCTCGGGTAGAATAATTTTTTCAATAATTGTTGGCTTTGGAACGCGTGGCACAGGGAGGGTTTAGTGCACAGCATTTTAGTTGCAGATTACTATTGTACGCACGTCGATAAAGTTCGACGAAGAGAAGCGCACGTAGACGCGAATGACTAACGAGAACGTAAAAGCGAGGAGCCGGCGGTAGTTTTACACAGTCCTAGGACCGACCACCGTTGCTTCATTTTCTCAGTGGCAGCTGCTCTCTCTCTCTCTCTCTCTCTCTCTCTCTCTCTCTCTCTCTCTCTCTCTCTGTGTGTGTGTGCGTGTGTGTGCGCGTGTTGCCACCCTCTCTTTTACTCTCTGTCGAGAGAGAGAGGGGCCCGGCGAACGTAATGTTAGCTAGGTTGACTGCAAGCCTCTCTTCGCCCTCGTTCTCGTCGCGGTCGTCTTAACCGGACGAACGACTGACAAATAGACGGCAGACGTGTTCGTTCGGCCGGTATTTCGTTTTACCTAATAAGAGAGCGAGTTGGGAGCTGAGCGAAACCTGTCGGAGCAGCGGAATCGAGCGTTGAGTGGTTCCGTAGCGACGTATAGTTTATATGCCGATTTTCACACGTTTAATGTGGCCGAAGGTTTCGAATGTTGGATACAATACGTGCAATTTTTCCTTCCTCCGGTCGATTTGCTAGCTGCTTCATATAATTAATACACATATGTATAGGTATGAAACCGTCCAATGAATTCGAGGCTGCGTTAACATGTCACAACGTAAATCACCCGCGGAAACGTAATAATTTTCTTCGCCATTCAGTTTGCGCGCACAAATGGCGCTATGTTCCTTTGGTTTCTGCTTCTGTTGTTACTCGATTGCAGTTCCAAGTATCAAGTGCGGGAAACTCTGAAGCCAGGTTGGAGTGACGACTTGGCTGAAAAATAATTCGGCTACTAGTAGGCGGATATCGGTCGTTCAGATCCATTGGACTATCTATTAGACGGGCAGGAAAGAAATATTTCGAGTGCACGCACATGCTTCACTCGTTGGTTTACGACAAACTCGGTTAGGTCGATCAAATTAGTTAGTGAATGAAAGTGAAAGAATCCGGAAGGCGAAATGGTGCATAGGACAAATGAATGAAAGGCGTAATATACATATATGTAGATAGTTGAATATGAACAATAGGTTGGAAATTGTTGAATATTGTTGAATATTGTTGAATATTGTTGAATATTGTTGATAATGCTTAGTGAGTCGTATATTCTGGTTTTAGGGTCAGCCTAAGAAGCATGGTGTGAGGTTCGGAGGGATGCGCGAAGCAGCTTGGACGGAATTATTCCGAATCGAAGGCGCAGAATGTGACTGCCGTGATAGTTGAGTGCATGAACCGATCTCGAGAGACGTTCGAACGTTTTTCATCATCGGCCGTGTATCGTATACCCTGGCCTGGTACGTTGCAATTGCCGCCGGTGCCGTCGCCGTCGCGTTCGTCGGCAGACGGCCGACGGAGACGAGATGGAGGAACCCGAGTCGGCCGACACGTGGTCGGCCTGGTTCCTTGACGCGATCCGGAAGATACGCAGCCAGAAGCAGAGGCCGAGTGTCGAGCGGATATGTCACGCGATCAGGCAACACCACAACTATCACGAGGAAGAGATCGCGGAACACTTGGAAGTTGCAGTGAAACGTGGCGATGTGCTCAAGATCTTCAACAAAGGACAGTCTTCGTACAAAGACCCGGGTGGTTTGCAGTCGAAGCCGCTGAAGGTTGGCAAGGGTTCAGATCTCAGCAAGGTATTGGGCAAAGCCGTTAGGGAGCTGGGCGAAAGGGAGGGCTCGACCCTGAAGAACATTGAGAAATACATAAGGCAGAGTCACACGGTCGAGGAGGAAGCTGAGGGCGATTTGAGGACAGCGCTCAGGCTGTCCGCCAAGAGGGCAGTCGATCGCGGTCTTGTGATTCAGGATGGCAGGCTGTTCAGGCAACCGGACAGGCCACCTTACGTCAAGAAGCACGGAGAAAATGTTCAATCCGCGCCTACGGAAACTCCGGTGGCCAAGGTGAGTCACTGTAGTATCCCCTCTGGTGGAACAATCGTTCCGATTCGGAACATCCTTCCCTTGCGTCTTACCCTCGCATTCGCGCTGATCGTCGTATCGTCAACTGTTGCGCCTTCTTCTATCGCGTACCACTTTCTAGTTATAAGCCAGAGACAAATTGAAGTAGCGCATCTTTCCTCGAGCAGATCCGATTCGAATCCCTCTAGCCTTTTCCATTAACCTAATCTATGTTCTACAAGTGGCGACACACGGGATAACGCTCACTCTCTTGTTCGCCACGCGAAGCGAGCGAAGGAAACACTGTGGTCCAGTTAACTGTATCGTTTCCTGGCTGGTTGCAGGTCTGTAGGGAGTTACGGCGTGTGTTCACGCTCCGAAGTGGTTAGTCGCAGTTTGGCGGTTGTGGTGAATGTAAACGGAGGGGTTCGTCAAGGAGACGCTACGTTACCTCGGTTAAATTCCGGCGACTCCTTTTGTATATCGCTATAACTTTTATTGATCCTCCATGCGCTCGGAATTACCCATTTTTCCCTCTCCCTTGCCCTTCTCTTTCTCTATTTGCATCTACCCCCTGTCTGTCGCCCAGTTCCTCCTCTCTTGGATGCGTTTCTCCTTCCAGTTTCCGTTTCGCGTTTCGCGTTTCGCGTATGCCAGGCCGCAGAGTGCGCGAAAAGGTACATGCACGATCATCACAAAGTCGCGTCGGCGCGATTCTGCAATTCTTCCCCGCTCTCTTCATATTCGCTGCGTCGAATGATTTCCTTGCTTCGTCGCGGGATTTGCCTTCTTCTCAAAGGTGCAAGTCTCAGTGCAGCCGGTATGTGCATCCTCTGGCTAAAATTCTTTGACCTGTTCCTCCGATGTAGCTCTGATGTTGCTCTGATGTTTTTCGGAGAGAAGAGTGAGTTTCTAGCAGGTCGTTCGATCGCGTAACAATTGCTCAGCCATTCGCCACGTAGGTAGCTACCATCCCTGCTATCGTGCAACAGGTTGCTCTTCTTAAGGACGGGTCTCTGAGTCGCGTGTCCCGTTCGCGGAAAACATTTTCTACGGGTTCTGCGATTCGTGCCAGCCACGCAGCAACTTTGATCGCGCTCTATCCCACTCTACTGGACATTTCCTCGCGCGTTGCTCGGTGAAAGGAGTGGGTAGACGGGTGGCAGTAAATGCGATATCATCTTGAATCTTTCCAATCGCCTGACTGCGCCTCGAGGGCGACGAATATTCAAGCACACGTGCACATTGTTTTGATTTGTTGTAGCTGCCAGCCCCACTACCGATATGCAAGGAGTGCCTCGGCGCGACGACCGCCGGCAACAACAATACGAAGCGCAACGTTGGCGAAAAACTGAGCAGGTGTACCGTGTGCGGTGCAGCTTTGCACAATTCCTGTGCCCCACCGGAACTTTTGATCCTCGTCGACAGAGGTGTAACATGGTCTTGCGACGACTGCTCATCTACGTGTGCCGGCTGCCAATTGGAGCGGGAATCGCAAAACTATCTTGTCAAGTGCGCCGGCTGTGTCAAGTGTTATCACCCCACCTGTCTGGACCCGGCACTCGACAAAAAGAACAAATCACCCTGGAGGTGTCGGCACTGTCAGACGGCGCATACACCGGTGTCGAAAGATGACGGTAAAAAGAATAAAGCGCAGGACACAGCGAGTTTGCTCGACGACACGCCCAGCAGTGCAAGAAAGAGACTTAGCAAGTTGCGCGAAAGTAGAAAGTAAGCGGAAATTTTGTTCAATGTAGTTTGATCTTTTCCTTACGGTGCTACCTTTTCTTTCTTCTTTTTATTCTCTTCTTCTTTTTATTCTCTTCGTCTTGTCTTTTCTTTTCCTTAAGTTTCTATTGTTTGAACTCGTTAATTAATCGTGCTTCGACGGTCGTTGAATCGGTATTCAATTAAATCGGCCGATGGCGCGAAACATCGAAGCAGATTAGTACATAGAGTCGAAAAGGTGAAGGCGCGAACGGATCGAATCGAGAATGGTTAACTTGGAGTAACACGCACGGCTGTGATACCTGTTTCAGATCGGCCGCATCCAGAAAGAGCTTGGCGATTGCAGCTCCAGGCAAGAAAGGCAGTACAGGCGTGGCACAGGTGGACAGCAGCTCGGACGGTAATGCGGGTGTTGTCTCCCCTCGTCAACCACCTTTGATTTCCTCTCCTTTACCACAACCCCCCACCCCACTCGCAGGCCAGGGTAGGCTACTCGAGGAAAAGAACGATCGGATCTCCAAAGAGAAGCAAAAGTTCTTTAGGTTGAGTGCGTTTAATGCGGAGCACAATAAGCTCAAGCGGGTGGGGGGCGGTGAGAAATTGAAATGTTCGCAGAACGTTAGTCTTAGGTTGACTCGGGGTAATGCGAGCCAGAGGCAGTCCGCGCCCGGTAAAAAAGTAGCGCTAATGTCTAGCAGCAGCAGTAGTAGCAGCGGCGGCGATACCAGCAACACCAGCACCAGCACCAGCGACGCGTCCGATAGCGATTCCTCCGATGCCGGCAGTGATACAACCGACGACGATGACGCGAACGAACGAGACCAGGTGAAGGGAGTATTAGAGCGCGTCGAACGACACCGACCCGACTCTGATCGTGCCAAAGGGGTTGGCAAAGAAGAGGTCGAGGTCGTGGCGGAGGACGGCGGCGGGGACGAAGATCAGGAGGAAGAGGTGGATGAGGAGGATGAGGAGGATGAGGAGGATGAGGAGGAAGAGGGGGAGGAAGATGAAGAGGAAGAGGAGGACGATGAGGGTAACAGCACGAGCGAATCGAGCGATTCCTCTTCCGATGAGGATGAGGGTCGAGAAGAACGCGCGATAACACCTAAACCTCGGGGACCGTTCTCTTGCGATCTGAACGAGGATAAACCTTGGGGTTTCGCCGCGGCCGCTGCTAAGCTCAACATGGAATCGCCATTCTTTAGTAACATTAACAACACGTTTGGTGCTCCATTGCCCAAGCTGGATGTGAACGGTACGTCGACGTTTGGTTTGCGCGTACAAGAGGCTGCCACTCCGTTGGACGGAAAGAAGAAGCAGCAGCAACAGCAGCAGCAGCAGCAGCAGCAGCAGCAGAAGGGTGATCGTATCGCGTCCAGCTTTGGCTCCTCCGACAGCAACAAACTGAAACCCGGCACTGGTCAGTTGAAGGGCTTATTCGACGGCTTGAGTCACTTCTTTTCGGTACCAACTAGCAGCAGAGCAAGATCGAGCGCAACTATGCCGAATTACGCGCCCGACAGAAGGAAACGTCCGAACGTGGACGACGTTGCGAAGAAAACGAGCAAGGTTTCGAAGGGAACGCAGAACAACAGGCGAGAAAATTTGTCCAGCGTTCCCATTACACCGAAGGAGAGGAAGAAAGTGGAGTCGGTGAATGGTGTGCAAAGGTTACCCCGGCCGGGTATCTTTACACCCTCCGACGAAACCTTGTTCGGCTCTATGAACGAGAAGCTACCGAAAATGACGCCCTCGAGTCTGGTTAAGACGGCTGTGAACAGCAAACGACACGAGCACGAGAGAAGGAAACTGATGAAGGATGAGACGCCGTTGGTGAAATGCGCATTAACGAAAGACCCGTTATCGCCGTCGCCGTCGCCGTCGCCGACGCCTTCACCTTCGCCTTGGCACTCGCATTCGCCTACGCCTTTGCATTCGCCATCGTCCTCGTTCTCGCCTTCGCCCTCACCCTCACCCTCACCCTCACCCTCACCTCCACCTTCGCGCTCGCTCACGGCATCGCCGTCCTCTTCGCCGGCGTTCCTTGGACGGAACGATCAGTACCCACGGAAGAAAAACGTACTAGTGGAAGCGATCCATACACGCCACCCTGTGCCCGCTATATCTAAGTCCGGCCTGTGCTCCGATTCCGTGAAATCAAATCCTAGCCCAAAGTCCAATCCACGAGCCTGTACTAGCGCCACCACCACCAACACCACCACGACACCCCGCGCGACACCCTGCTCCACCAGGAAGGGTAAGAGTCTACCCCACCCGTTCACATCTCCCAACCTAAATGATGCACCCATGTCGCAACGAAAAGTTCCCTCTAATCTAATCCTCGCTCACCACCACGTGGATGTGTTGGCGGTGTGGTGTGTGGTATGATGTTTGTCTCTGCGTGAATGTGCATGCACGGACGTTTCAGCCGTAACTTGTCCCGTGATAACGTGATTGTTCTACCAATTAGATTGTTCTACCGTAGTGCTTTCTCTACCGTATTTGGAATGGAGAGAAAAAGAAAAATAGCATTGAAGTAAAAGAAAGCCGCGAAATAAGTATAATGCTATAATGTGCGATAGAAATTGTACGCAATTCAGATCGAAAAACGAACACAACAGAACAGTCAGGTTTCCAGGTAGGCTGGCTCATGATTTGTGAACTTATCACTGTGTGGTGAAAAAATTGCGTGCAAGTGTGCGCATCATGCGCGCGTTTGTCGGCCGTGTTAGTTTTCCGCATCTAAACGCACGTATGATATCTTCTCGATTTCTAGTCGATCCAGATCGTGATCGAACAAATTTTCATTCGCCTGACACTACGAATACCTAGACGATAATTGCATGTCACTGATCATCTTATTTTTCGGCTCTGGCAACCGCTTTTCCTCTTTTTCTTTTCCTTTATCTTTTTCTTTCGCTTCCTCTTCTTTCTTCGACGTCGTATTATATTCATCGATTACATGTCACATGTACACACGCAACCAGCAAACCGCTTCTTATTGCCATACTTGGCACAAATTTTACATTCTATGAATCGTTTCAAGATCGGGATATCCTTGATAGCGGCAGCAATTATTTCTGCAAAGTTCATTTCGGCCAGTTCTGCTTGCCACAAGGTTTTGCTGCAATTTCTGTTTCATCCTTTTTATTGTTGCAATTTATATATTTACGTATTTTCCATGCAAATGGAATAGCGGTCGAAGCTAGCAGGGAAATTGTGAAAGTTTTAATCATCCTTCAACACATTCCTATCCCCTGTTAAAAGTTAAGTAACCAATACTGATCAGTTTCCAGGACGAAGAAATGCGGCACTGGCTGGCAAAATTCACCTACCTGCTGCTGCTGACACTTAGCAGACTCTCTATTCTTGTAAATCACCGTCTCCCACTGTAAAACGAACAAAGAGTACGGAACAAAAAAAAGAGATCAAAACATAAAAATAAAGGAGGAGGTGAAACAAAAGGGCGAAATAGAACAAAAAGAAATAGAACAGTGTAGAGAAAGGCGAAAAAAAGGAGACGAAAAGGGGTGAAAAGGGTTTTGCCGTTGAAGAGCCAACGTGACATACTCTGCCAACACATCCCACGATACCACTAACCGCGTAGCTTTGCTTTGGATAATTACTCACAATATTAACTGCTAATTGATTGCTGCCGCACTCGGTATTCCTGCAGGTTCTCAGTGCACTAGTTAATATGTACGCTTTGCGAGTACGATAACTCCGCTTCTGTGGTCAGCAGTTTCACCCTCTTGTGCAGTCGAGCCAGTACCACACCCGTTGTCTTCCGATGTCAAGTAACATCGAGCAACGTTCTAATAAAAGAGATCATTGGAACGTTTCATACGAATTTCCTTGATCTATTACGTCAAAGCACGTATATTCATTCTTCTCGTGCAGTGACTGCATCGGCTTCCTTTTTTCTTGTGACACACAGATTATCAACTAAAGCATTCCCTAAACCGAAGCGATCTGTGCAACGCCTTTAGCCTCCCCTTCTGTTCCTATTTTCTTTCTCTTTTACTTTTTTACGTTCTTACTTATTTATCTTTATCGTTTTCTTTCCTGTTCTTTTCTTATTCCTTTTTTCCAACTTGTACGATGAACCTTCAGTTGCAAGTACATACGTCGAGCGAGATAAGCATCTGTATATTAAAAAATTAAAGGCAGAATGAGTCGTTTGTCGATGAAATTTCTTCTCCTTGTTCTATACACTGAAAGAAACGAAAATGTAGACGGCCATGAGAAAAACTGATGTGTTACTATTGGTTACAGAGGAACCGATTCTGCCTCAGACTCTACCGCCGGGTGTCACGCAGCGGGACGTTGACCTGTTTAAGGAAGCACGAGACAGAGCAGCACGGCTAACCACCGTAAACGGAGCAGGAGGAGGAGGTGGTGGCGGTGTAGGTGCCGGTGACGGTGACGGTGATGGCGATGGCGATGGCGATGGCGATGGCGATGGCGATGGCGATGGCGATGGCCATGGCGTCGGCGACGGCGGCGGCGACGATGACGTTGACGTTGACGTTGACGTTGACGATGACGGCGAGGGTGACGACGACGGTGGGGAGGTTGTGTCTGTTTGCCATGGGAACGGTACAGGTAGTGCAGCCAGTGGAGACAGCAGGAATCCTGCGGCTATAGTGTTTGGCCGATACGAAGTGGAGACGTGGTACTCCAGCCCGTTTCCACAGGAGTACGCAAGATTACCAAAATTATTTTTCTGCGAATTTTGCCTAAAGTACACGAAGAGTCGGGCGGTACTCGACAGACACATGGACAAGTGTCAATGGAGGCATCCGCCAGCTACCGAAATCTACAGGTGTAACGGACTGTCCGTCTTCGAGGTATGATTACGAAACGACATACCACCGTTCTTGGTGTCGTTGCTAGTTGCACGGTATACCGTTCAAAAGATCATTGATTACAAAATATGGAATTAGTAGGTGGAAACTAACCGATTTTCATGTTTTTCATGTTTCAGATCGACGGTAACGTGAACAAGATCTATTGCCAAAACTTGTGTCTACTAGCGAAATTGTTCTTAGACCACAAGACGCTCTATTACGACGTAGAGCCGTTTTTGTTTTACGCGGTAACGAAGAACGACAAATACGGTTGTCACTTGGTTGGTTATTTCAGCAAAGAGAAGCATTGTCCCGCGCAAAGATACAATGTGTCATGTATCATGACTTTACCCCAATATCAAAGGCAAGGTTTCGGTAGGTTTCTAATCGAATTCAGTTACCTTCTGTCCAAGGTGGAAGGTATTCCTGGTACACCGGAGAAGCCTCTTTCCGACCTTGGACGAGTGTCTTATCACTCGTTCTGGAAAAGCGTAGTACTCGAATACCTCGACGCTCATAGAGATTCGACGGAAATCAAATTGGGAGACATAACGAAGGTAACTGGCGTTTCGGCTCACGATATCGCAACGGCCATGGAACTCCTTGGATTCGTTAGATCGGTTCATCTGCCCGGCGAGGGAAACTCCAAGGTAGCCGTGGTAGTAGATTGGGCCAAAGTGGACAATCACGTGACAAAAGTGCGAAAAAGTGCTCGCATCAAATTGGATCCCGACTGTCTCAGATGGATACCGTTGCTCACGCAGATTCCAAATCCGTATCAAAGTCCGGAAGAGAGCGGCGACACTGGCTCCGAGTCTTCTCCGGTGGTGGAACCAAAACATGTACCTGCGATTGTCGAAAAAGTTCAAAAGGTGAAAATCAAAAAGAAACCGAGGGGTAGACGATTGGGCCCAAGGAGGCAGTCTCCTTTGAAACCGAAAGTTGGTCAGAAAGCTTCCGCGCATAGGGTGTCCGTTTCCAAAGAGTCTAGAGAGTCCAGGGAGTCAAAGGAACTGAAGGTGGCGAAAGTGGCGAAGGCGGCGAAGGTGGCAAAAGTGGCGAAAGTGGCGAAAGTGGCGAAAGTGGCAAAGGTGGGGAAGGAATGCAAGGCGATGGAAAAAGACAGCCGAAACGCTATCAGCGCGTTAGTAGAAAAATCTAAAGATTCAGGGAATATGGAGGCGAAGACCCCTGCGACAACGTCGAGACATTCTCGAGCAGCGGCCGCATCAAAAAATCTCGGCCAGGTGGATTCGGTTAAATCAGCGTCCACGCCGACGACTTTGACCACGGGGAATGCGACAATTATCGCGGCTGCAGAAACGGCGGCAACTACGACAACGGCAACAACGGCAACGACGCCGACGACGTCTACAACGGCGATATCCAGACGAAGAATTCGAACGCCGAAGACTCCTCTAGCGAGTGAAACTGCAATAACGACTACTGCGACACCTTTGCGAAAACGAAAACATTCCGAGAAAACTGAAAACGAGGAGATGGAAGGTAGTTCCAGGAAGAGAACTCGCGAGTCACTAAGAGAGAAGGAGAAGGAAAAGGAAAAGGAAAAGGAAAAGGAAAAGGAAAAGGAAAAGGAAAAGGAAAAGGAAAAGGAAAAGGAAAAGGAAACGGAGAAGGAGAAGGAGAAGGAGAAGGAGAAGGAGAAGGAGAAGGAGAAGGAGAAGGACAAGGACAAGGACAAGGACAAGGACAAGGTGAAGGAGAAGGAGAAGGAGAAGGTGATTGAGAAGGTGAAGGTGATGGTGAAGGAGGGGGAGGGTGAGAGGGAGAAGGAACAGGAGCGGGAACGGGAGAAGGAGAAACCGAAAGAACGGGATAATAAAACGAAGGACGGAGACGTTTCCTCCAAAGATAAGAGGAACGAAAGCGAAGTGGAGAAAACGTGCTCCTCGAGTACGGCAGAAGTGGCTTCGTCGCTAAACCTCAGCCAAAAACCCGTGAAGAAGCAGTGCAAAGTTGATGATATCTTGTTAAAAGTGACCAGTCGACAGACCAAATACTTGCAAACGAAACAAGCGAAAGAGAGGAAAAATTCGGAGCAGAGTCAATCTATTGAAAAAGAGGAAACGAGAGACTCGAAGAATTCGCCCGTGTCACGACGAGGAAGGACAAAGGTTGAAAAGGATGCGTTAAAAATGCCACAGTTGAAGCCGGAAACTCCTGAGAAAGATCGAGTGGAAAGTCCTGTGATACCTCCCCCGTCGTTGTCGCCCTCGCCAGGATCAGAAGAGTCCGGTTCCTTGCTACCCTCGACGAACAAGCGAGGGTCGTCCTCCGCTTCGGAACAATTACTAGTCCCTGCCGATAGAGAGATCAATAGCCGGATGAATTTACCAAAAAGCAACGTCATCGCGGACGTTAATAATGGCGCTGGTGCTGGTGTTTGTGGATCGACCGTACCCTCAGAAGCAGATGTTGTTGCGACGTCTGCTAGTCCAGGTGAGTACGAGGGTGGAGACGAGGACGAAGGGGAAGAGGAAACACCTAGATCGGATACAAAGTCCATGGTGCAGTGCCCGAGCAACGCGAAAGTTGTTTCTAACGAACGAGTCGCGAAGATGAAGGAAAACACCCGAGAAAGAGAATTCGAAGGTATCGCGAAACCGTTCCTGCAGCATTCGGAAACAGAATCGCGTCCGACGCTGGGAGCGGAGCATCCCGAGACCGTGGTGGGACAGCAACAAGTGGCTCGTGAAACGGAGAGGATGGTCGATGTGAAAGACGGAATAGATGATAGGGATGGTGATCGCGAGCAGGGTCGAGATCGAGATCTAAATCGGAATCTAAATCGGAATCGGAATCGGAATCGGAATCGGAATTGGAATCGGAATCGGAATTGCGGTGCAGTGGGGCAAGGGGAGAAGGAAGGAGAGATTGAGGATGATGGTGATGATCGGGAGGATGAGGGGGTTGGGGTTGGGGTTGGGGAGGGGGAAGGGGAGGAGGATGGGGCCGGGGAGGAGGAGAAGAAGAAGCAGCAGAAGAAGAAGAGGAGGAGGTCAAAGGATAAGGAGAAGGCGGTGAGAGATGAGAATCAAGCCGCGAAAGCAAATTGCATTAAAGATGCAGAAAATGTAAAGTCAAGTTGCCCGGATACGACGAAACTGGTACCTGAATTTTCTTCCACTAGGAGGGAGGAAAGCGAGAAATTAGGAGCTACTGCTCAAGACGCGGACAGCAATAAGGAGGCTGATGGATTCTCCGATAGGTCGATTGTAAAGCATTCTGCGCAGGAATTAACGAGGTTAAAGGTAGAGAGCTCCACGGCTACAGGAACGGAGAGAAAAGAGTTGCCCTTTGTGGTTTCGAATATCGCGTCGCCGGAATCGCTCGCACCGCAAGAAAAGGTTCAGCCCGTTATCGCGCAACAAGAAACTGCTACAGCCATCCATCTTCAAGCGCAGAACGAGGAGTTGAAGGAAAATTCACCGGAGAGCGGTAAGACAACCCCCCATTTGGACAATCCCGGCTCGGTTAAGCGGACACCGCCGTCGCAGCCAGATTTACCATCCATGGGAGTGTACACGCCCGACTCGACTACAAATTCGGTGCATTCGTTGCACTATGGCCAATGCGATTTGGATGTCAGTCAGCTAGGGCTGGAGTCGCCCACTTCGATCGCCAGTGATCTGGCGTCTCAGAACAGCGTCGAGAGGCCACCCAGTGCATTGCCATCGATGCCACCGTCCGTTACCGTGCCACCGGTTTCGACGTCCATGCAACTCGGAACACCGGCCACTCCGGTCGTTGTAAATATATCGCAGCAAGTACAGTACGCCGATTGTTCAATGCCTCAGCATACACCATCGGCGCACGTGAATATTCACGCGATGCATCATCAGCCTCATACGCCGCAACCTCTTCAGCAGCCACGGACACCGCAGTCGCACACACCTCAGAGCATACAAACTCAAAGCCCGCAGCCGCTTCCTCAGAGTCATACGCCGCAACCGCTGCCCCAGTCCCACACGTCGCAGCCACTATCTCAGTCGCACACGCCCCAGAGCATACCGACGCATAGTCCTCAACCGATGCCCCAGAGCCATACACCGCAACCGATTCAGTTGTCTCTGGCACAGCAGCAAGCGCAGAGCCAAAATATCACGCATGGACCGTCGCAGCAGCAATCCCAACAGCAATCCCAACAGCAAGCAGGCCATCAACAGCCACAGCCGCAAACTCAATCGCAGTCTCATCAAAGTAACAAGCGAGCTAGCGGCTCTCAAACGTCCCATAGATCCAGATCGACGCAGCAGAGCAGTCGATCCCACAGAGCAACGCCGCCCGCGTCGCACGGGCAAGCCTCGTCTCAGCACACATCTTCCCATACAAGTTCTCATACTAATCACACAACGGTGGCGCATCCGAGCCACGTGCCGCCGCAGTATCAGCAGTCCTCGTCTATGAGCGTACCGGCAGTGCCTCATCCGCATCCCCATACCCATGCTGCGCACTCGCACAATATGGCCGTTATATCGCAAGGGAACTATATGGCTGTTGCCTCGCAGACTTTTCCCACACAAAATACGTACGTGATACAGCATCATAGCAGCAGATCCGGTGCCCCTACACCTTGCACCACCGCGACAAACTTTTACATTCAGACGAGCGCGATGCCTCCGCATTCGCACACACCCGCGCCTTCTTTGTCAGTCTCTGGCAATCATCAAACGACAAACTCGTGCAGCCTGGCGAAATTGCAACAATTAACGAACGGACTGGAGATGATACCTCCTACGCCGCCGCCAGCGATGAATCTGACGCCACCACCCCCTATACCGCATACCATGACACCGCCGCAAACGTCGAGACAGTTGCCGACGCCGCCGCAAGTACCGCTCGGCTATGGGAAGAATTATTATAACGTCAATACAGTTCCGCCAACAATTCCTGGCCCACCGAGCAGATCAACGTCGAGATCATCGGAGAACGCAAATATGCCGTCTCTGACGCAGCCGTATCCAAGCGAGGGCCGCTATCGGCAAACCCTCGATCCTGGAGGTACCTGCCCTCAAATGCAGAGCGCGGCGAGCAGAGTCAGCCCCAACGTCGCGTTGAACACGAATCTCATGGCCCAGTACGGTTATCGAGTGGGACAGCCCACCACCGGCTATATGAATCAAGCGGCTCAGCTTGGTGGTTTCATGAATCAGGCGAGCCAATTGCCGGTCGGAGTCGTTAATGTACCTGCACCGTACCCTCAGGATCCTCATCAGCAGAACCCAGCCGCGGTGTATACGACGTATCACGGTTACATCAACGGAGGTCTTATGCAGCCACTGAATAGCTCGATGAGGCCACGTTAACCTCGCTCTTGTTTCAACGCGCACAGTCTCTTGCAAACGGTGACGCTAACGAACCCCTGCAAATCAGCGGGGTAGTATTTGCGGAAGGTTCGCCGATTAGCAGCAACCCTCCCTGCGATACGAACACGCATCGAACGCAAACGGTAGCACGTAGGACTTTTCGCTACCTTTTGCATTCGATACGATGACCCGCGGTTACAATTTCGTCAACGCTACTTTAGCTTTCCTCCGTGAATTACTTTACTGCACTTTACTCCCGATATTGCTGCACCCTTTCACCTTTACCTTCCCCTTCCCCATGCCCTCGATCCCTCTCCCTCCCTCTCGCTCTTGCTCTTCCCTCTTTCCCGCGACCATCTGCTTGTCGACAGTGGTGCGCACAGGTGCACATCGGTGTTACGTGTAGTCCCATCCTGTTCCGAAACCCGTTCAATCTATATCCAACGAATCCGTGTATTACGTGAAAATAGTGCGAGCATGTGCATCGTAAGAATCGAAAAGTTTTGTGCCGAACCAAGTCTCAGCTTGTTCAACGCTTAAATAGATAAACCCAAATGCGAGTTCTCGTGATTGCGTGCATCTATGTTCAGTATCCATGTCTCTTCGTTATGAGAGTGCGTTCATGAGATAAGAGGGCATGCATGCATATGAGATGCAATCATTATTGAATAACAAGTTGCGAAACTTGGACTCGCAATTTGTGCATTTAAAACGATCAGCCGATAAATCTGCAACATCGACCACTATTCGTTCCATTTTCGACGGCGCCCCTCTGTTAGATTCTACGAGAACGTGTGTGCGATTACAATTGCAGGGGGAGGACAGTGTGCGTGGCTGGGTATGGGTGGTTATGGGTTCATGAGTGAGAAAGAGTGTACGTATGTATGAACGTATGTTTTAAGAAGAAGGCTGGAAACAGCAGAGAGGGATGAGTGAGTATGGAAGAGGGTGCACGGGTGGAAGTGTGCTTGCGTGCGCTTGTAATTCATGATAGACAAAACTGATGAGCAGGGCATTTCCTCCCGAAATTGCAACAGTGTTACGTATAATCGTGTATAACGTATGTATGTATGTATATATATGTTACCCCTATATATACATATGTGTATATACATTAATTTACTACACATAAATACAAAGAATATTTTGTTTGATATTATCGATTGTTAAACGTTGTTGTTTACGTTTTCTTCGAGGCACGCTGTACTTTACTTGTATCATAAAATACTTATACTACTATTATGATCATTACAGTTGTACTTTTGCAAATTAATTACGATCATCATCGGTATTATTGTCATCTCGTTCGTTGTCATTAGTCGATAATCGTCGTTCAACATGCTGTTTCGCGTTAATGACCATGTCACACAGTATCTTTCGTATCTCCTCCCTATCGTCATTATTCTCCTCGTCATCCGCATCATCATTATACTTCCCCTTGCTGCTATTCGTGCTATTACAACCACTACACCCTATTGCTATCATTATTATTATTACTATTACTATTATTATTATTATTATTATTCTGATCATCGGCGCTATCAATTGCCGCTACTACTGCGGCTAGTACCACCATCGTTGCTATCGTAATTGTTAATTATCAGTCTCATTGTCGCGCTACTACTATTTCTACCACCACCACTTACTACACTACTACTGTTACTATTATTATTATTATTATTATTATTATTATTATTATTATTATTACTACTACTACTACTACTACTACTACTACTATTACTGCAATTTCTATTATCATTGCCGTTGTTGTTGTTGTTCTGTCATCATCATCACCACCACCACCACCAAAGTCATCATCATCGAGTCCGCCCTCACCGTTCTAGATTAATTGGGGGTACATGTATATGTACATTTTCATTCGATTCCGATGCCCCCAATTACGTGCACCTGCGTATGCAACTAGATTTTGGGAAGCGTATACTGGCAGGCACACACGTATTCATTTGTTATTCTCTGTATTATGTACTGCTTGTATTGTCTACTATCGAGCGAGGGGGCGCATAGTAGTTTCGGAAAGAATTACAGTTGCGAAAAAAGCTCTTCCGCGGAGCGTCGCGAATATTACGCCGAAACTATTTTTTGTATCGAGTTATGAGGAGGGTTGAGCATCAGTTCCCTCGACCTTCTTACAGGAAATTGGAAATGGTGCTCATTCACGTACGTTCTACTGTAATTTCCCTCGTATCTACGACGCTTCGGGGAATGGTCGCGAACAAATAATATATTTATAGTACGTTACGAATTTAGTTTTCTCGGATGAAACTACAAGAGCGAGTGAGGCAAGCATTTGCCTAGATTTTAGCATATTTCTTCAACGATAAAAAAAAGGTCATTGATAGTGTAAAAATATATCAATATTTATTGTACATAGAGCTAAAAAAAAGAACTACTAACAAATAAAAAGGAATCAAAAATAAAAGTCACTTCCAGGATATAAGGCACGATTGAAGGATTCGCGTGTGTTCGATAATCGCGAACTGCGAACCTCGGAGAACTTGTTCAATTTCGTTCAACCTTTCTTCCGTGATTTTTCACAATCATATTATATTCCCCTTACCGTCTTCTAAACGAAACATTTCCGTCCATCAATATATTATTATAAAATACGAAGGACGTGCTCTTTTACAAGCAACCACGATTACCTCGACTTTCGTTTCTTTCGTTGCTCTTCTCGTCTCCTTTTCTCACAGTTTGCCAGTTGTATGTACGTCTTTCTTTGTTCCGGTGTCATTCGTGTCCATAGTTTGCCGGCCGCTCTGGCAACCACGGTTACGTGTTCCTTAGGCTTTTTGCTACGTAGCCGTAGAAAGAATATTATGAATGGATTAGTCGCCCGATGTTTTATCTCTCTGTTCGGTTTCTCGGTGGACCACGGGCCAGAAGCATGCACAGCTTTCTTATTCCTTCCGGAACGATCATCTACGCTACCCAAAGGTGAAAGATGCAAAGTACGCTTCTATGTATTATCTTACATACTCGAAGAAAACCACTAACAAAGGTGCTAACGACGCGACATTCGAATCGTATTATAGTTCAAGGCGAAGCGGAAATTGTCTTACCTATCGCCGTTTTCTTTTTCTCTTTGTCGTTCTCGTTCACGTTCTTTGCGCGTCTTCGACGATTTGGCAGACCCCGTATTTCCCATTGTCTCTGAACCCTTGCCTCGAACCTTTTCACCAAATCTCTATCGGGCCCCGCATTACTTGACAATTTTCTCCAAAATCTTTACGTAAATGCTGAAGTTGAAGCGGCATTATCAACAAAGTGCTTGCCTTTCTCTTGTTTTCTCCGTCGAAACAAACGAAGAAACGAAAACACGAAAACTTGACGTTTCCAACGAGTGTTATCGGTGGCAAAGGGAAGAAAAAATGAGACAGAGAGAGCGTTAAGCTAGTTTCAGACGATAAATTCCAATTTTTATTCCACTGAACATACAATTGAATATAATATATTGTACAAAGAACTTCCATTCGCATCGATACAAAGCGTATCTACATATACGTACATGTCCAAAGTGATTGTCGTAATGCAATTAGTTTAGTGTACAGGGGGGTGGGGGGCAGTAACAAAATTACATTACGAGTTATATCAGAGATTCACAAAAAAGTTACGATTAGATGCTTCATCTGAATTAGTCTTTTAATTAGAACGTCTCGATTATTCCAGAATTTCTCCTATCTTATAGATATGTTCATCGGCACGGTATGTATATGTATATATGTATGTACATATTTTACAACTCTCCTCCAGCTTGAGCACCTATCTTTGCTTTTTTACTTTTGCCCCACTTTGCTCCGCAATAACAAGCCTCCTTTTGCGCGTCCATGTAACTCTTGCATCCCAATGCAGTTGTACCTGTGAAAAGCATTTTCGCGGCAGCTTTGCACGTATTAACGATGGTCGATGATTGATATCCATCGCAATATCTGTACAAGCATCTCTTGAACTCTAGATCACATTTATCCTTGTCTAGATTGCAAGTATCGTAACAGATGTCGTGCGCGTCACAACATTTTGTCATTTCCGCAAGCGGTAGGTACTCTTGATTTATCTGAAAGAGTTCAAGAATCAATTATGCGCCTTGTTCTAGCACTTTGGGTAAAGTATGCACAGTTTTCAACAGTTTTCCTACCTCGATTCCTAGGGAACCGCATCCGTTACTTTGCGATTTGTGATTCCAATCCGGTTTCGGCGTTACTCCTGTAATCGTTGGAAAACCTTTATATTTATATTATACGACGATCTAATGCAATAGTATACGTATGCATATGTATGCTGTACGTCGTCCACCTTCTCTATGGCTATCGATACATTGTACGTGCATTTTCTCCACTCCCCGGTATCAATTGGCCCGTGATGTTTATAATAATAATTGCATAAACTACAGGCATCGTGGAAAGAAATTGTTGGAAAAAACAAAGTTTATGTGTGTCCGTACAGTATAGTATAGTGCAATACGAAGTATACCTTTAATTTGGGATACATGCATGTCTGTAGGCATTATCACGTTAGAATCGCAGCCAAGATATTGGCCAATGGTAGGCGAATTACGTAGATTGCGTAGTGTAGCGTTAGTATCGAGGATAAGGTAAACCTTCTAATAAAGATCGGTCAGGTTGAATCGCGTACCTCCTGGGCACTGAAAGATGCAGTTTTCTTCGACGGCTGCGTCAAACACCTCGTGTATATCTTTGATCTTGTTTGCAACAGTGATTGCATTCTGAAAGAAGTCTTGGAACACCGATTCGGTTGCAAGTACAGCGTCCCTCAAGTTCGATAGTAAGCCAGCTCCGTATCCCGACCAGGCGTACGCAAGGAAAGTTAAAACGTAAACAAGGGCCTTTCGATATTGGGAAAAATCCATTTCCATACGTATTCGATGCACCACTGATACATCGACTGTTTCACCGGTCCGTATGTGGGGATATTTTTAGGCGAATTGACTCACGTATGACCGTACACTCGATTACGGACACGTAGTGACGAACGGTGCGGTGGAAGAAATTTCGCGATTCGCTTCGTCGCACGATACGTTTAGCATGCACATGTATGTGTACATGTATATACATATACATGTATATGTATACAGATATGTGTGGCATGTCCGCCGATTGAAATGAATTTCATTCTCTTTTGTTTTGTTTCATTTTAATCAAGTTTCACGGGTATCTGCTTCTGTAGTACAGGTGGAAATAATTGTGCATCCATTTTCATACATTAAACTATCACGTTCATTCATTGGATAAGAAGGATCGAGGAATGATTCTCTCAGAGGATAATTGAACGGCAGGTCAGCGGGGTATTAAAATTTCTTTTCCAATTCTCCGCTGTCGTACAATTTTTTCACATCCGTCCCACCTCCTAGGCACACTCCCTTCACAAATACCCTGGGCACAGTTCTAGCACCAGTCATTTCACCCAATATAGTCTGAATCTCGTCCCCGTCGTCTCTCTCGTCCAACTCGATAGCAGTATATTTCTTGCGCAAATTGTCAAACACCTGAAATAATTTACAAACTGAATGTAACATTCTATATCGAACGGAATATAATAAAAGTACCTGCTCGATATCAAGCCTGTTACCTGTTTGGCCATTTTGCAATACGGACATTTCGTCTTAGAAAATATCACTACACTGTCGGATGCAATGAGCTGGTTAACTTGTTCTTTAGACGTAGGCATGACTGCTTCCTCTATGCTGGAGACTGAAGTGAATGTGTTAAATTAACGACATTGTTAATGGTATAGTAGGACGGTACCTTTGTTTTAATTTCCGTGCGAATAGAACAGAATGAAGTGTAAAATTGTCTTGATGCGATTTACTATTTTTCCAAGCAATTAACGATTACTGCAAGCATTACCACCTGTGTCATCATTTTTCTCCCCGACTGCGACTGCAGAAGCCGGGTTACGTTCGACACTTATTTTCCACATGCCGTTAATAAATGCTGACCAAATGGTGCACATGCTGACTTGAAATCTTGGATTTAAAATTGAATGCATATTTGACGATACGAATGAAATACTTGGGACTAATTTTCCTTAGTTAGCTCGTTGCCCAGACAAATGACTGATACAAACGATTGACCAAACGAGGTCGATTCTTCCAACGAAACGAGAAGTGTTACGGGGCCCGAAATTAAATCGATCACTCTTTTAACGTATCAATGATCGATTCTACATATATTAATAACATGAATATTTTTCAAATGCAAGGCAAGGCGAGAATCGTATCGAGTATTGCGTGCGTGAGACATCTGTATAAACTAAATTGTAGCATGACAGTGTATGATTTAATGGAAAAAGAAAGTCACTTCATTTGCACTAACAATTGTTCAAACTGTTCAGGAACTCTATATGTGCACTTAGATACGTACGTGTGAAATGTTGAAATGTACAGTGGCGTTCTACTGCATACGTTTCATATGATATACGTATACGGATGTAACTACACACGCTACTATCGTACAACTGTGCACGACGGCAAACTTCCCTTCGTCTTCGGATCCGTAATCTGTGTCTTTTTCCAGTTAATTGGTAGCGGGCTCGAAACGTAAGAGCAATTTGAATATATTCAGAACGAACGCAATACAGTAAGAACGTGTAGAAAATTGTTCAACTGGGATGCGATATGCTTATCTATGTCGTCGTAGTACACGTTACTTGTGTTTTCTCAACTGTACGTTAGATGGCTGATAGTCTTGAGAAAAACACGCGGAATCTAGGCGTATCTTCGAGTTGACGATTCAACGGTCATCGCGTTGGAATTTCGAAGGGTTCCCCCTTGACACTTGACGTTACGGATTATCGAAGAATTTTCAAAGGTTTCTTTCGGTGGAAAGATGTTGTAAGGAACAAGTTCGAATGAAAATATGGTGAGAACCGCGAAGATGGCCTATCCAGGAGGTGGCTTGTACATCGTCGAGGGGGAAGTCTGCCTGTTGGTGACGGCTATGCGACGAGGCGCCCGATGGTCCTCTCATTCTCATCAGGTTAGCATGCATTGTCAGATGTTGGTGTTGTTGGCTTTTGCTGGAAAGCATATGCGCGGAGTGTAAGATTTCTGATCGTATAATGCAAATATTCTGACTCTATCATGACTGTGCAATTATGCGAACGTGAACGCGTACGCGTACGTATACGTATACGTCAGTTTGTCAATTAATTTCGATAATTAATTGTTCGCGCATCAGGCATGTCTTATAGATTATTCTTGTAACCAGAATCAGAATCACAATCACAATCAAAATCAGATTAACACGTTACTGGTATTTTTCGTAACACCTTTGAAGGATGACGATCAGGACACCCTTATAAAAGGATTGTTCACATTGAGGGAAGCATTGAACGAAGCGAAAGATTTACATTGCCTAGAACCTGGTATATTCCTGGCACCTTTCCTGGAAATAATAAGATCGGAAGAAACCACAGGACCCGTGACCAGCCTTGCCTTGTCTGCCGTTAATAAAATAATATCTTACGGTCTCATCGGTATTTGTTGTTAATTTACGTTTCACTAGCTGAGAAATATGTGAGTGAGAACTGGCGTCGGATTAATTGGAGTCTGTTTTTGCAGATTCTATCCATCCTGGGATAGCGCAATGCGTAGAGGGTATCGCCGATGCTGTTACGCACGCAAGGTTCGTGGGGACCGACGCGTCGGGGGATGGAGTCGTTTTGATGAGGATACTACAGGTGTTGAGGTCTCTTATGACCGCACCGGCAGGCGATTACCTTTCGAACGAGAGCATTTGTGAAATTATGCTAAGCTGTTTTCGAATATGCTTCGAGACACGTCTTAGCGGTAAGTTCCATCGTGTACGTTCAAGTTCGTTCGGTTTCATCCTGTACCCTTTTCGTCACAGAGTTGCTAAGAAGAACCGCCGAGCATTGCTTGCGAGACATGGTGCAACATCTTTTCACGCGACTGCCACAGTTTGCAGACGACAGCAGAGTTTTGTTAAATATGAAGGTACCATACGTACATAGTTTTTTTCATTTAGGTACGCGAATGGCAGGTATACCTTACACCCGAGTTGCAACTTTTCTGCATCTGTTGTAGAAAATGAAGACAAATAATATGGAGAACAGTCGTGGTAAAAGCAGGAAAAGTAAAAGTAACTGGAAGCAAAAGGAAAAATCGACTACGGATAGCGTAGGTGAAATAGACGAGGAGACTGAACTAATAAGCCCGAACGACAGAGGCAGGCCGTCCGGTCATTTGGCAACGACTGTTACTCTGGTTGGAAATATCGTCGATATGCAGGGCTCTTTGGATCAAGGAGGTGTTGAGAAAGGGCGGGAGGAGGAGAGGACCGACAAGAAGGATAGTAGAGATGGGATCGACGCGGGCGAAGCAACGATGCACGACGACGAATGCGGGAAAGGTGAAGCGAGAGAAAAAGGTTCGAAAGATTCCGAGAACTCGGTGGACTCGGTAGAGTGTAAGGAGAGTACCGTGAAAATAGTGTTGGCGGCGGAGGATGAAGAGGCGGAGGAGCAGGAGCAGGTGCTGGAGGGGGAAGGGTTGGAGGAGGTAGAGATGGTCAGCGAGGGTACCGCAAGTTTGGTAAAAGGAGCCAAGAGCACCGGGATAGCAGAAGGTGCAGCGGAGATGGAGGAAGATTGCGAAAGTAAGAGGATCGATACATCAAAAGGAGAGAAGGAAGGTACTTGTTCGTATCGGTTGCGTATCGGTTGCGTGTCGGCTGTGTTTCTGCCCGAAAGTAATTCTTTCGCTATTCCCACTTTCTCATAGGAAGGACAGCGGTGGAGAAGGAGAAGAGCGGAGAAGACGGAAGGAAATCATCAGCGGGAAGCATTGAGGATTTATCGATAGAAGAAGGTACAGGCGGGGCGTACAAATTGACGAAAGCGAAAGAATCGGAACAGCTGGAGGAATATGTAAACGCTCAAGGTGTCCGTTTCATGGCGCAGCAACAATTAGCGCCGTACGGTGCTCTCTGCGTCCGGGAACTATTCAGATTTCTCGTGTCGCTGTGTAGTCCGTTGGATAAGCAGAATAACGAGGTTATGACGCATCTCGGGCTGAGTTTATTGCAAGTAGCCTTAGAGATTGCTGGCGACCATCTCTCGAATTTTCCGTCGTTGCTGGCGCTCGTGAAAGACGAGCTCTGTAGGAATCTTATCTTGGTAAGGACACGACGTACATTGACTTTTATCACTGGAAAATTTGTTTCGAACAGATGAGGCAAGAAACGTGCAATAATCGTGATCATGTTTCTTAGCTACTTGGTTCAGAGCGATTGTCGATTCTTGCAGCGGACTTGCAAGTATCGTTTCTGTTATTCGAATCGCAACGGGAGCATTTGAAATTTCAAATGGAGCATTACATAAGCAAACTAATGGAAATAGTAAGTTCAGACTCGAACAGGATATCGTACGACCAACGTGAACTGGCGCTCGGTACGAATCGTTTTTATTCTCTAACGCAATATTGAATTTCCATTGAAGCGCGAAGAGATAGGATGAAGAAAGTATGTGTATTTTCGTTTCTAGAGGCGATCGTACGATTGTGGAGGATACCCGGTCTGCCGGCAGAATTGTATTTAAACTATGACTGCGGTTTGTATTCCACCAACATATACGAAGAACTGATGAAACTGCTGTCAAAGGTACACTGGACATTCTACTCTTATCGTTGTTTCTTGCTGTTTCGTTCTATCTCTTCCTATTTCTTCATACTTTTTCATATTTCTTCATATTTCTTCATATTTCTTCATATTTCTTCATATTTCTTCATATTTCTTGCTAGAACGCATCGGCATTTATGGGTAACATGCACAACATGCAATTCATTTCTTTGGATGCTATATTTACGTTGGTTTCTGGCATGGAGATAAGATGCAAGGGGTACAAAGAATTGTGCAAACCGTCCCGACATAGTGCATCGGCGAATCTGCCAACGCGGGAAGAACTGCTTGGTACCAAGGCGAAGAAAAGGGTTTGTATCCGTATCCGTATTACACTTAGAGTTGCAGAAATCACGAGAACGTTTGCTTGATTGGTATAGTGGTTGGTGCTCGGAACGGAAAAGTTCAACGAAAATCCACGAGAAGGAGTTGCTAAACTGACGGAGCATGGGCTTGTTGGTGGGAGCTTGGGTAATCCAGACCCGGAGAAAGTGGCGAGGCTCTTGAAAGAGAACTCCGGCCTGGATAAGAAAGCTATCGGGGAATACATAAGCAAAAAGGAGAACAAAGGCGTTCTAAATTGTTTCGTTCATAATTTCGATTTGAAGAACACCCGAATCGATCAAGCTTTACGACTTTATCTGGAATCGTTCCGGCTGCCTGGCGAGGCGCCGCTCATCTCTCTGTTGCTCGAGAAATTTGCCGACCATTGGCACGTGAGTGTAGGATACCGGCATGGAGTAGCTGGTGGTTTATCGCTGGTGTTTATATCGCGCGTGGCGACCGTATCGACTGTTCGTTTTACAGGAGAGCAACGGCAGGCCGTTCGCTTCAGCAGATGCCGCGTTCACTTTGGCGTACGCGGTGATCATGTTGAACGTTGATCAGCACAATCACAACGTGAAACGGCAAAATAATCCGATGACCGCGGACGAGTTTAAAAGGAATCTGAAAAAGGTGAACGGCGGTGCGAACTTTGACCAGGAGATGCTCGACGAAATCTATACCTCGATCAAGTAAAGTATCTTCGAGTTGAGCCGTGTCTAGTTCTATAGGTTTAATTGACTCTGTGGTTTTTCGCAGGAACGAGGAAATCGTTATGCCTGCCGAACAGACCGGCCTAGTGAAGGAGAATTACATGTGGAAAGTTTTATTGCGCAGAGGTGTTGGAGGCGAGAGCGTCTATCTGAGAGTTGGGAATTCCGGTGAATTTGTCGACAAGGAGCTAGCTGAACAGGCATGGGCGCCAATCATAAGCGCGCTTTGCAGGGCATACGACAAGGCGCCCGATAGATCGTTGCAACGACGTGTCGCCGATTCTTTTCTTCGGTTTGTTGAATTACGTTCGATTCAGCCGCAACGATAATACGTAGCTGCATGCATTGGCATATATTCATATATATTTAATATTCAACTTTGTAGTTGCGCCTCCATCAGTGCACACTACGGCATGAGCAGCGATTTGGATACGCTGGTAGTGAGCTTGTGCAAGTTTACGGGTCTTGCGACCGGTGCTGAGCCGGACCAAGTGATTTTACATCTCGGCGGAAGCAGCAAGTGTCAGCTGGCCGCGCGGACTGTGTTCAAAATTACCCACATACACGGGGACGCGATAAGGGCATCGTGGAAGAACATAATAGATTGCTTGCAATCGCTGTACAGGGCAAAGCTGTTGCCGAAAAGTCTGACCGAGGGGGAGGACTTTATCGATCCATCGGGAAAGATATCCCTGCTCCGAGAACAAAGCGCGGCGAGATCACCGCCCGTCGATCAGGGTATACTGTCCAGTTTGTATTCGTACATAGCGTCGGATTCCTCGCGTATGTCGCATCCGGCGGAAACGGCCGCCAGGAAGAGAGCGACAGAGTTTGTTGCGAATTGCTACCTGAAACAGATGATCGAGGAGAGCAAGTTTTTGCAGGCCGAGTCGCTACGTTCACTGGTCGGCGCGCTGGTGTTCAACAGCTCTCACGACGAAGACGTGGCGGTGTTTTTGCTGGAACTGTTGCTGGAGGTGACGATTCAAAATCGCGACCGAGTGGCGTGCATTTGGCCGATAGTGCAAGCCCATTTGGACGGGCTACTGACAACAGCGGCGCGAGAAAATCATCCGTACCTGCTGGAGAGGGTGGCCGTTGGAATGCTTAGACTAGCGATTAGATTGCTGCGGGGAGAAGAATTGGCGTGCACGATTTTGCCACCGCTGCTACCTTTGGCGCAGCTGCCCGCCGCCACCAGCGCGCCCCTCGCGCGTCAAATCGCTTACGGTTTGTTCGAGTTGTTGAAAACTGGCGCCGCGAACATTCATACCACGGAAGATTGGAAGGTGGTGTTCAGCTTACTGGAATGCGTCGGGGCAGGCGCGCTCCTCCCGAAACAGTCCAACACCGTGCTGGACGAGGCGATCAGCTCTAGGACGTCGGTGCTGGACCCCAGACCGATCAGCCCGGTACCGGAATGGGTGCTGGTGTCACCGACAGGAACGGAAGCGCCGCTACCGGTGACAGCGGACACGATCGTTCTGAATCGCGATCTGCATCCGCACGACCCAGCTGCCTTCGTCAAGTGCTGCGAAAGCCTGACGTTTCTGGTGCGAGACGTGGCCCACGTAACTCCGTTCAACTTTGAGCTGTGCATTCGTTGCGCGAGAACGTTCGCCGAGGCGGTTCTTCAATGGTCGGGTAAAAGGAGCAGGGTGTACAGCAGCAATGGGGCCGAGGAATCGTCCGTTCCATCGACCGATGGTTATCAGCAGAGCCCCTTGCAGCTGTTAGAGTTGATCCACACGCTTCACACCCGAACCGCTCAAGTGTTTCGTTGGTGGGCCGAAGAGGGGAACAGAACGACGACCGAGGCCGTATCTCTGTGGTCGCAAGCCTGGAGACCGCTGTTACAAGGTATCGCGCGACTCTGCTGCGACACCCGCAGGCAGGTTCGCACGGCTGCCATCACGTATCTCCAGAGTACTTTGCTCGCCCACGATCTGGCCCAGTTGTCGGCGGCCGAGTGGTCCCAGTGTCTGGAGCAGGTACTGTTCCCGTTGCTGGCCCAGCTGCTCGGCCCGATAGCAACAAACGATCCTATCGGCGTGGAAGAGACCAGGGTTCGAGCAGCCATGCTGCTATCCAAAGTGTTTCTCCACCACTTGAATCCTCTGTTGACGCTGCCTGGTTTCCTTCCGCTCTGGCTTACCGTTTTGAGTCTGCTGCGCGCCTACATGCACGCCGACAACAGCGAGCTCCTCTTTGAAGCCATACCGGAATCGTTGAAGAATATGCTGCTGGTGATGTCCTCGGCGGGCGTGCTGATCCCAACGTCGAATTTGTGGGCTCCCACTTGGCGAACGATCGACGCGTTCTTGCCCAATTTGAAGAGGGAACTTTTCCCCGAACCGGTACCAACTAGTTCGCAAGCTGCGTCCTCGCAAACCGCGCAAACGCAGGAAACTTGGCGAGTGATCAGCTTGGTCGAGCAGCAGCAACCGTCTTTCGTCGGATCCATAGCACGGCCTCAGCCCGTCGTCGTCGACGGAGACGCCGGTCCAGAGGCGGTCGAGGAGGCGAGTCTCGATACTGCGAACGCGACGCTCGATCGACACCTCTTACCGTCTGTCCCCGATCGTCGGTGTTACTCGTCGAGCGTCGAATCCGGAGAACACGGGACGCAAAACGTATCGTTCGACGAATCGAGTCGTGCAAACGGATTGGAGCGAACTGCGCCACTCGACGGGAACGAGCAAAGTCCGTGCCGGAAGCAGCAAGATTGCTCGCAGTTCCAATCCGTTCAACCTTTACCTTGCAACCAAGGAACGGAACGCGACGATTCGTCCCAGGTGAATCAATGCCTCGCATCCTAGTAGCTACGTCATCTTTATAACGCGTTAACTGTATATTCTGTTTGCAGACGATTACCGTAGATGCCGCGACAGCGACGGTCTTCAATTCTGCAGCGTATTTTAGCGAAGACCCCACGGCGGACAGACTGTTTGCCGTTACTAATCCTTGACCATCGTACGCTCGTCGTGTACATCGCAGTTATATTTTCGTAGGAGAGAAACGCTTGGGTACAGTTGTTACCGTAAGGAAAAACTTGCTCCACGTAACGTTAGATCGTTGTTGGTTTCGTGTATATGTGCCGCTGCGCGACATATATTCATAATAATATAGAACGTCGTCGATATTATTATTAATGTATTTCACGCGAATACGTTTGTACGCCCTACATAGTACATGTATGTAGTTACGCGTGTACGCACGTATCTCCGCCGCGGTATCGTAGTTTGTCGAAACGATCGCCGCTCAGCCGAATCTGGGCGTTTGTTGTTACTCCTGCCGTTCAGTATCGATAGAATGGAGCTACCCAAACGAATTACGATATCGCGGACAAAATGTTTCGAAATTGTTCCTAGGCGGGAGGTTTGCGTTTTCCTCCCAACTGCGATACAGTGACGCGCTACCATCCAGGCATCTACGTGCGTTTCTTACCTTCCTTTCTTTCTCATCGTCCCCTCTTCCTTGTATAATATATACGACGAGTACGCAAGATCGGAAGAATCGTCCAGGCTCCGACCATCTAGCGACCACGAGCCTAGTTGGGTAGGCACGTGGATTACGAGTAAATAAACTTTGTACATACCGTAACGCGACGGGTAATGGGTAATGGGTAGTGGGTAACGGGTAACGGGGATACAGTTTTGCGATCGGGCACGGGGTGAACATCGACGCATTCTGACCGATCGGGCGTTTTTCTCGTTTCTTCGAGTCGCCACTTTCATTCGATATTTCTTCTATACCCTCGAATATTACCGGCATCATGCGAGATCCTGTGCTCTCGCATACGCAGCAGTATACGCAACACTGTACATTGTCGAGATCGGGCGCGTAATTCTCGGATACGCCCGACACGTTTTCTACACATTTGTCTTTTCCGTTATATACATACGTACGTATGTATATATGTATGTATGTATGTGTGTGTGTGTGTATATATATATACATATATATATATATACACATACATATGATTGTAAAGAAAAATACAAAATGTACGATTGAAGAGTCGCGGGTAACGTGGATCAATTGAATTTTCCTTTATTCGATCGTTTCGCTCTATCGCAAAGAAAATATCAGGCATCGTGGACGATAACAAGTTCCCGAGTGACAATGCTCCACTCACTGGTCCCTTCGGCAATAGTACCCGAGGGTTTTGCACTTCTGGCACAGGTGCTGCGGATGAACCTTGCTCTGATCGGAAACGTCCAGGCCGTCGGGTGCCTTCAGCGACCTCTGAAAACAGGTAATGTAACCGTATAATCTCTGGGCTGTTGGAAAATCGGCCGGACACGCTCACCTGTTTGTGCGGGTACACGTTTACGTGACACTTGATGCACTCCTGGCCCATGTTCGCCCAGCTGTTGCTCGACATCCACTTGCGTTTACACTTTGGACACTTGTACTCTCCGAAGCATCGCTTTTTCCCCTGATACGGTGTCAACCCTTCGCCCCTTGGTCGTGCCTGGAATCGACCTTGCTTTCACGGAGCTGTCGTCTTTTTCGCCGATCCTCGTCTCGAGCCCGGCAACGAGCCTTGGATCGCGACTGATTTGACCGTACCGTACCGTACAATACAATACAATAATAACTTGTGGACGAATGCTCGTGCGCGAGGCCGCGAGCTACCTCGAGGAATACTCGAAATATACTGTGGATGACACGTACCGTGAAACATGTGTCCGTCGCTGTAATACGCGAGGCGCCGCGCCGCACAGCTGCCGGATCGACAATTAACCCTCGGCCAGCGAGACCGGAGTCTATTTCAGCCGCACCGATATTTTACTAATACATATGTACTCGCGGTCACCGAAGACCGATATTTATTGAAATTCGTGCTCGCAGAGAGGTTCCCTCGAGTCGCTGATCGTCGCTGGTCGTCGCTGGTCGTCGCAAGAATAATCATCATTTTACAGATATCATCATTTATTCATTCTAATCCCAGGTTATAACTTGAGATAAACAAATTTATTCTTAACATAAATAGAAGAATGGAACAATGAACGTAATAATGCAGGAAGAAAAAAATATTTTTTTTAGATGTGCCCAGTATTTTCCAATATCGACCCACTGTGCGTCGCGCCGCGACGCTCTAAAAATAAGCACGGCCGTATGCAACGGCGACGAGGGGTAAATTCATCGGGGGTCAGGGCGAGTAATCATCCCGCGAACGTTAATACCAAGCGAGAGTGCACACCTGCGGACAGTCTTTGATGTAGTGACCTTTCTTGAAGCACAAGTGGCAGAGGTAACTCGGCGGCGGACGGTTCGAGCAAGCGTTCGATCTTCCCCCTAGCAGGCTCAGTTCTGTGAAACGATCCGCCAGCTCGACAATGTTCTCCGTAAAAGCTGCTCCTATCGCGCCGACAGAATCGAAGATGCCTCGATGCAAGTAACTCGGCGCAGCCGGGAAACAGCCGCCGTTCCAAATCCTCGGAAGAAGCTTGCTCTGAAGTCATACGCTGTATGTATTGTGGAATTTGGTTGGCGCGTGCAACGATTCGCGCTTACTATGTACCTGGTCCTGCGGCGGAGCTGGAGTTGGATCGGCGATCGTTAGGTAAAAGCAATTGAGAAAGTGAGGCGAATATCGGGATCGGTAGACAAGCTCGTCCTCGCCGATCGCGCTCGCAGATTCGTGCTTCTGCGAATGCCGAATCAACGACGATGCACGGCAGGCGGCCATACTCGCAAACATTCACAGCGGGATCGCGGAGTTCTCCACTCGTCTTCCCAAAGATGCGTCGCACTCCAGCATGCTTGTAGCGCCCGTAGTATGTTTCCGTACCTGCGGAAAATCACTTCACCGTTCGCGTTTATCGATGCATTTTTCCAACAAATTTTCAAACCCGGACACAACGGTACACATTTACACTGTACTCGCGTATCTTTTGCATCGCGCATCGACCCTCTTTCGATGGATATTCGTCCAGCTTGGCCACTTTGTCCTACAGCTCGTTAGATCCCCGCCGTTGAACGTTACTTTGTTCGCGAGAGAATGCGCGCACTAACCGTCGTCGGTTGGAAATTGGTTGAACGTCTAGAAGCGCGGCGAGCTACGTTCTTCTTCCGACGTGTCCATTCGATTCCGATTGCAGAGCAGCCTAGATCGCGAGACACGGGCGTTCGAGTTTCATTCTACCCCTGCTCTGCCCCTGCTCTGCCCCTGCTCTGCCCCTGCTCTGCGAGCCACGAATACGTAAAAACGCATTCAGCTGAATTTACCCAGCATTAAAGAACCCCCCGCCATATGGTTGCAGCTATTTCAGTGCTTGCTATCTATCGCGTAGTTTGTCGTCGGCGTCGGCGTCGTCGCCGCAACCGCAGTAATATTCGGACGTCCGGAACGTAGCCACGGTTAATCGACGAATCCCATCGTCGTTCGATCGTCTTCTCTGGATAATCGACTCGAGTCTCGTCGACACGCGTTCGCGTTAACGTGCACGGACGACTCTGAATAAATAAGCACGCCACCCTGACCCCTATGTCTTTTTGCGACGGGTACGAAATTTTTGGAACGTTCGCTTGTCGCCCCAAAGCTACGGCCCGCGCGTCGCGAATAACGCGAGATCGTCACATCAAACGCGACCTGCTTCCCTCGTCGCCGTGATCGCCGGCCGAGAGTAGATGACAAGCTCGGGGCTGAATAGTGCTGGATGACCGGTGAATGAATGAAGAAAAAATGAACAAGTACCAAATGATAGAAATCGTAGGGGAGGGCAGCTACGGTGTAGTGATGAAATGCAGACATCGCGAGAGTGGACAACTGGTGGCCATCAAAAGATTTCTCGAGACGGAGGAGGACCATCGAGTGCGGAAATTGGCGTTTCGCGAAATCCGAATGCTGAAGGTAGGCTCGTGTCACATCGCGCGCATTCTATAATGCAATTCGATTCTCCGTCTCTATATTCGATTATCCGAACACGCAGAAACTGCACCACGAGAACCTTGTAAATATGATCCAAGTGTTCCGGCGAAGGAAACGGTTCTATCTCGTATTCGAGTACCTGGATCACACGTTGCTCGACGAGCTGGAAACTGTCGGAGGACGCGGCCTAGATTGGCAAGTGTCCAGAGGGCACATTTACCAAGTGCTTCGTGGCTTAAGCTTTTGTCACGCTAGAAACGTAAGTTGTGCACCGGCTACCAGCACACTCGATTCTAACCAGGATTCTAACCAGGATTCTAACCAGGATTCTAACCAGGATTCTAACCAGGCGCGAACGATCATTGTCAGATAATGCATCGCGACATCAAGCCAGAAAATGTTCTCGTCTCCCCGAATCAAGTGATCAAGCTCTGCGATTTCGGGTTCGCCCGTATCGTAAACGGACCGAACGAGTCTTGCACCGATTACGTGGCAACGCGGTGGTACCGAGCTCCGGAATTGTTGGTCGGCGATCCACGATACGGCAAACCGGTGGACATTTGGGCGGTGGGCTGTTTGTACGCGGAAACGGTAATCGGGGATCCTCTGTTTCCCGGTGACAGCGACGTCGATCAGCTCCATCGAATTACCAAAGTACTCGGTAGAGTAGCAAAGTGCGCGGTCGGCGCGACGCGACGCGAACCTACCTGAGCGGAAACTATTTCAGGTGTGCTCTGCACGAAGCATCGAGCGATAATGGACCGCGACAGGCCCGGTCAGACGTTGCGCCACGCGAATGCGGACGAGCTTGTAGGACCGCCAAAGTCCGCCATCCAGTCGATTCGCCAGCTATTCCCCACGTGGGACATCGTGTCGACCGACTTTCTGGCCCAGTGTCTCCGCATGGATCCCGACGTCCGACCGAGGTGCTCTGTCCTCCTGCACCATCCGTTGTTCACGCAGAATCACTTTGCCCAGACGTTTCTTCTCGAACTGAACAACCGTATCGCCATGGATGCCGCGATCAATCCTCTGTCGATCGAGGGACTCGCATCGGTGCCCTGTCCACCGAACGTTCTTGCGCTTCCGCTCGAACCGCGCGAGTTTCCCAGCTTTCCACCTTTCGTTTCTCCTTCCCTTCCCTTCCCTTCGGCTCCGCCAAAACATTTTTCGCCCATCCCTCGGACCTCTTTCCCCTTCTCGCAATTTCCAAACAGATGGCGCATACTTTTCTCCACGGACAGCTCGACGAACGACAAATCTGCGCTGGACGCGATCGAACCGAAGAAGGCGCGAGTTCCGTCCCCGTTGTCGCGCGACGATCGTCCTCGAGGGAGCCCTTGCCGTTTCAACCCTATTTCGCATCTACCAAACACACCCCACGTTCGTGTCGCATCTTCTCGTCCACGAGGGTCCGTGTATCCGCTCTCCGGTGCGCCTTTCAACGCAACCCCAAACGCACCCCCCAATGCGCCCTCCAATGCGCCCTCCAATGCGCGCTCCAATATGAGGTCCAGGTGTAACCGTTGAGGAGGCGTGCATTCCAGCAATTATGCGCAGCATTCAATCGACGCAACACCTACATAAGCACAGGTGGTGGGAGACAATACTTGCTATCAGTGGAGAGAGGAAGCAATAAGGAAATTCAGCGCAACGACCTTCACAGATTTTCCGTATTTCTTGCAGGCCAACGAATACTGCAAATATTTTATTACGCGCAGATGTCTCTATTGTTCCTAATAAAAATATAATGTACAAGTTCACACGTGACCCGGCCGGGGCCACACGGGTCTCCATTCGCAGCAACCTCCTCGTGGTGAGACCTGGGCAATCGATATTATCGATCATACAGTTACCACCTTTCTCGCATATTCTTTTGCGATACCATTGTTAATTGTACGATCAAAATGTCGAGCAAATTGGCTGCGATTTTTTTCCCCTACTCGTAACATTAGATATTCATTTGATTCTTCTTGCGCCTAGCTTCCTGTATACGAATGCCCCGAATAGATACACACATGTCGTACGTAGGAAAATATTGAATAAACTCAAATAAAGCTTTAGGATCGATCATCGACGGATCATCGACGGATCATCGAGAGATCATCGAGAGATCATCGAGAGATCATCGAGAGATCATCGAGAGATCATCGAGAGATCATCGAGAGATCATCGAGAGATCATCGAGAGATCATCGAGAGATCATCGAGAGATCATCGAGAGATCATCGAGAGATCATCGAGAGATCATCGAGAGATCATCGAGAGATCATCGCGAGATAGGAATAGACAAATCAGCCAATGCATTCTTTCGAATCGAATTCCCGGGATCCCGAGAACCATTACATACCATACCATTCCGTGTCACTCGCAACGTTACCAACATGCTGTCAGGCGCACCAAGCAGTGGCTCTCGCGTCTGACTCCATCTACAGATGTATACGTAGCGTAGCGATAAGCATTCACACGGGGCGACGACGTTTCTTGCGGTTGTGCATTGTTCCAAGTAGGTTACAGATTGTTTACATGCGAATAAACAATGCCGAAAGTGCGTAGAAGTAAGAAACCTCCACCCGATGGGTGGGAACTAATCGAGCCAACTTTGGAAGAATTGGAACAGAAAATGAGGGAAGGTAAGGGTTTGAATCAGTCGAATGGCGATCTCGGTTGATACAGGAGGTTATGTTGATAACGTTACGTATACAATATACATGTACTACATGTACACATTTTAATCCTTGTCGTCGATGACCTCTTCGAAATCATTCTTCTTGTCCCTTGTTTCGTTTGCAGCTGAAACTGAGCCTCACGAAGGGAAACGAAAACAAGAATCCTTGTGGCCGATATTTAAAATTCATCATCAAAAATCACGATACATATACGACTTGTATTACAGGCGGAAAGCCATAAGTCGTGGTTAGTAAACAATCATCCGATCCGGTTTGCTCGTGTACTTACCTCACCTTTACTTATTCGCTGTTTCAGAGTTGTATGATTATTGCTTAAACGAAAATATCGCAGACAAGAACTTGATCGCCAAGTGGAAAAAGGTGGGATACGAGAACTTGTGCTGTTTGCGGTGTATACAAACCAGGGACACTAATTTTGGTACAAATTGTATTTGTCGTGTACCTAAAGGCAAATTGGAAGAGGGCAGAATAGTGGAGTGCATCCATTGCGGATGCAGAGGTTGTTCAGGATAATGTAAAAACTTGTTCATTCTCTTATTAATACCCCACTTACGTTATTCAAACTTGTTTATCTTCGAACGTGTAAAAGCTAAGCCCGGGCGTATCTCTCTTACACTTTCTATTGTATCATTTGAAATTATCGTGCACAGCGCCTACTCGTTCGGACTACGGCCGCAATCGCCACTGCACCGCTCCCGTCGTATAAAAATAATAATTCTCGTTCGTCTATGGCTAGATCATCCTCCGTGTAATGGGAGCACTCGCGAAAATAATACCTACGGATAGGGAAGCTGTTGCTAAGGGGGAGCCGAGAGACGATGAGAAATAACCCCCCCCCCCCCGGAACTGTATTCGCGCCAATGTATTTGAAAAGAGAGAAACCTTCTCTCGAGTACTACTCATGGGACGACCTAGGTTAGGCATTCATTCATCAAGCGAATAGTCACAATGTACAACTAAATAAAAGCTTTTCCCCTTCGAACAAAGTGATCAGTATATTTGTCTTCTATACATAGGGGATTGTTGCACGGTTTCTATTTTTCTGCGTTTCTACTTTGTATATTTGCCTATAAGTTACAGGGGATGAAAAAATGATAAATAAAAAGGAGCTGACATAAAAGAAGGAAGGAACATCAAGGCCAGGTGCATGATTTGTTGTATTTTCAGTAAAATTCCGTGAAAATGGTTTGACTATCCTTGTGAGCAAACGTTTGCGTATATTGATTGTTTAATATAATGAATTTTTTACCATTTCTCCAAACTGTGGCTACTACTGGTGCATCTCGCGTTGTTTTCGCGTTGCGACAAACGTTGTTCGACTTTGCAGGGGAAAATGATACGACCGAACGGCATCCCGAGAGAATGAAATCCTTTATAGATGTCTGTGTAGCAATCCCTATAATTTGCCAAGAATATTTCACGCTGCAATTGTAAATCGATTCGTCGTCGTCGAGATAGCCGTTCTCCTTCACTAAACTTTCTAGAAGCGTACGCGATGTCTGCGAACTTGTACCGATCACCTGCCACGAATACTTAATCCTATACGGCCGCCGGTCCTCGTCTTCCCGGAATTCCGTATCGTTTCCAAGCTGAGATTGTGTTCTCGCGAGAAGCGGCAGAATCGAGTGGTCATCTTGGTGCCAAGAAGGTCGACCGATATTGCGCGCCGGCGATCCGCCCTCGCAATGCACGTTATCCTCTCTCGCGAAAAAACTATCCGACTGCGAAAGTTGAAACGTGATGGATCGACCACGGCTAAAGGTATTCGATTCGATGCGTTTCACCGCTACTTTGATTTCTTCTCTACGATTGATCACCTCGTTCGAACCTATCCTATCGTTTGCGGTTGCATCGGGTTTTCCCCTAGCCAACTGACCATCCGAGACGCTTGGACACTGTTCCTCGACGTTTTTCCTCGCAATGCACCTGACAGCATTCGCATGTGCAGGTGCAATCGTGGTGGACGTTTCTGTTGCTGCCGTTGGAATCGGGGCATTCCAAGTACCGCTCAACGTCGACGCTGAATGATTGTGTAATCGATGCATCGCGCTAGCCGGCTTTTTCTTCCACTGGGGCTTCTTGCAGCTGTTGTTTCTCTTTGAAAAGTTGGGCGCAATGGACTTTGCGATTTTCCCGCCTCTGGCAGCTTTTCCATCTACTCTAACGCTTTTGTCGGATTCGTTCGATTTCATTAGATCCTCCCTCGTCGAAAGGGACTTGCGTCTTGCGCCCGATGTCAAAGGCAAATCGGATATCGACGAGGGAAATAGCAACGTTTGCCTCTTCTTATTCTCTGATCGGTGTGTAAAAGTTTCCGGTCGGACGTTTACGAAGGCAGAGCTTTCATTAATTGTACGCGATGCTTTCTTCGACATTGTCCCTTTTTCACAATCGTTCGATTTATTCGTCTGAAAATGTATTAACGAGGTTTGTTAATCGTTCCCCTTTCCTTCCTTCCTTCCTTCCTTCCTTCTCTCTTTCTTTCTTTCTTTCTTTCTTTCTTTCTTTCCTTCTCTCTTTCTTTCTTTCTTTCTTTCTTTCTTTCATTCATTCATTCTTTATAGGGGGATTAAACGAAGGCGGCTAGGAGACATTGAATGAGTTTGGAATAATTGAATGAAAAATAGGAGGAATTGTTTAATAGACAAAACCTGTTTGGAATAGGACACCGCACTCGCGTATCTTTTCACTGGAAGGTGAAATGGTCTTTTCATTAACGACGTCGTTACATTGCTGTTACATTGGCACGCATTGACAACTTGAGTTTTTCTTTTCGAACGATATATGGGTTCGCGTGTTCTTCGAAAAATCACCTTCGTTATCGGTACGAAAACATTCTCCGTGACTAACTCCATATTGGGCACAATCGATGCTTTCGACCCGATGCCAGCCCATGCACGGTTGCCTTTCGCTATACTTTTTGGCTCCATGCGTTCGCCGAAAGGGGCAACGCTTTATAGAGGAAAATGTGATGGGGAAACTGTGCTTCACTTATTTCTCTCTTTCGTTTCACATAGTTTACTCGTGAATTTTTAACGTATGAAAGGATTAGAAATAAGGGGAAATTTGAAGTAAATAGAAAGGAGGGTTAAGCAACTTGATCAACAAAGGCCAATCGAGTTTTGACGAAAATAAGAACGTGTCGCGGTTCACTTGTTTTTTGGACTAACACCTGTATGTTTCCACTGGATGTTCCCTAGGTGTAGTCTATTGTAAATCGAAACTCCGTAAATGTATATGTACAAGGTAGAATGCACACACATGCATACAGTTGAAAGGAGAGGTAGGATCAAGTATCGGGCGAATCACGCAATGACAATGTCAGTGACAATGTAGAATGTAGAATAATGTAATGTAGAATGTAGAATGTAGAATGTAGAATGTAGAATGTAGAATGTAGAATGTGCCAGAAATGATTTGCGCTCGAGTTGAATTGTTCACCACGACGATCAACATTTTTCATCTCATCACTGAGGATACTCTTTATTTGTAAAAAATATATGAATATGAATATGTATAATGACGCTGCTGCTGGCAGTACCGGTAATGTTTGCAACGCGACAGCGACGATGGTTGCGCTGTGGTAGCGATAACGACGAACGGAATACAATTAGTAATCGATGGCGTATGGCGTACAAAGGAGTCGATCCGGTCGATCCGGTCGATCTGGTGAGAAAGACGTCGTGCGCCTTTCGGTACAGAATGGTTTTGCAAGTGGGCTATGAGAAGACACGAGTCTGCATGATCGTTCGAGTCGTCTATTGCCGAGCATTGCTATGCGGGAACACGAGCGGTTCAATTATCGCCGGTCGGCAGGCAACGTCGGTAGCCAACTTGATCGATTCCCCCTGAATTGTAAATGCAATCGAAAAGAGTAACGGATGAGGAAAAAATGTGCGATCCCAGCACCGTACCCTTCTCTCGGATTATGCGTGTGCTGCGACACCGAAATCAATGAACGTTTATCGACTCCTACCGATATTCGACAATGTTCTCGTTTAATCTAATCAGTGAACGGCAACTACGTATGTATATACAAGAGAAGGTGATTTCATTGATGTGATTGAAAGATTGTTCGCTCGAGGTGCGTTTGTGATCTAAAATCTAGCATATTAACACATTGGCGACGGGGGATTTCGAATACAGTTCAAAAATGACGCGTATACGCGTCATCCGTCGCCAATGTGTTAAACAGCTCCTCCCCTATCATCGATATATATGTACAAACTTCATTGTCGCATCCTCGAGTTTCGAGTAATAACGCGCGCGTGCAAACGTACGCAGGCACTCTTATCAATGCGTGTACAACGGGGATACATTGTGCAAGAATTCGAACAATTGTCACGGGGATGCAATAGTTTGTCTTGTTTTTTCTTTGCATCGAATGTTCCAAGATGTTTAGCATCTAGAAGAAAAGTTGCACGGAACGGACGATTGGAAAAAATTGCGCTTCGCTTTCTACTGCTGTGGATACATTTCAAATGCTCTGCTGATTCGCTATGTTTGCATCGCGATTCTTGTTGCAACCTATGGCTACATACAGCCTGTAGATATAGCCGAACGCGTACGCTCGCATTTACTCCACTCTCTCACCCTCTGTCTCTCCCTAACCCAAACCTAGAAATACCATTTTATCTAGCTATTTAATCAGTCATTCATGAGAACATTCATCGAGTTTGCCATTGTTTTCTCCTTGTCCAGCGGCGCGAACGAAGCGATAACATTTCCTTCAAAGATCAACGCTCACATGGTCGATGGTGCGGGCACGAACAGCGCGGAATCCGTTGGAAACATTGAAGATGTATGGTACAGAGAGCACGCGATCGGATTTGGAAAAGAGAAAGGAGCGCGGAAGAAAGCGATGTTCTCCCACGCTGGTGCTCCGGAACGGGTTCGCATTCGCCAAGTTCGCGTTCACCGTGTTCGTGTCAATAAGGTACGTGAATATCCCTAGAAGTGGGCCGGCGCCTGCAAATCTTGCAAACGGCGATGAAACAAAGGAGAGCGAGAAGAATGGCAAGAGCAGCCCCTAGACCGGCACCCGCCCAACCGGCAGAGCCAACGACGCCGGCGAGGCCTCCGACTCCGCCACCGTGTCCAGAGGTGCTACCGCGTTTACCGAGGGCATCCGATCCGCAAGTTTCGATGGATTCGTCGTTCGGTTCCTCAGCCATTGCCAGCAGCTCGCTACCGTTGTGCGCCGTTTTGAAAATCGATCGCGGCTCTGGCACAGGACAATTGACCACACCGTTGCAGACGAGCCTCGCGGGGATACAGCCAGCGTCGGCTGGACATTGAAATCCACAAAATTCTTCGAGTTTCTGTGTATTCAGAGATCCGGATGCGTCGCGCGGCAGATGATACAGCTCCGTCCAAGCGATCTTGAACGCAGCACGCGCGGGGGCCATCGAGCCAGTGAATTGGACGATAACCGTTGGCCACGGATAATCTTGTTGCTGCTGTTGGTCCGTCGGGAACGGCGAGTGCGGTATCGATGAGGGCGACACAGGTTGTTGCAAATGCGTTTGTATCTGCACAGAGTCCGCGTTCGAATGGGGCACAGAATCTCGATCAGCGAACGACCGACTGCTCGGAGCGATCTGCGCGGCCGATATAATTCGCATTTCCCTCACGTAACTCACATTTTCGCCGCATATACCAAGAAACGGTTCCGCGTTTCCAGGCAGAAAGATCTCCAGCTTGCCGTCTTCGCAGGACCTCGAAGCAAATTTGATCTTATCGAAGTGCAGCCACACGTCTCTGTCACGGTTCACCCGCAATTCCCAGATACACTTGATCGAGCGTGGAGGAGCGACGTAACCGAGCGCCTCGTAATGCGGAAATTCAATTTCGCCATCGGTCGTGGCCGGCAGAATTGCCGGTCCGCAAAGTGGACTGTGCGCGAATTCGTACCTCGCCTCGAACAACGGTGCAGACTGTTTGAAGTAGCTCGCTGCGGCATGCGCGCCGTCCACCAGGAGCTTCAACTCGAGCTTCTCTCCGCGCGAGACCACGCGCAGGGCTGGCTTTGTTTCGCCGGTCGTTCCTCTGCCACCGGTTGATCGACAGATGCAATGGCCCCTTCCAGCAATGTTATCCTGTTGTTGCTGTTGCTGTTGCTGTTGCTGTTGCTGTTGCTGTTGCTGTTGCTGTTGCTGCTGCTGCTGCTGCTCATGCTGCTTATGCTGCTGCTGCTCATGCTGCTTATGCTGCTGCTGCTCATGCTGCTTATGCTGCTGCTGCTCATGCTGCTTATGCTGCTGATGCTGCTGCTGCTGACGATGCTGATTCGAGTATGGATCGGTAGCTTCCGTCACGGGCGGTTCCCTAACGATCAACCGATCCACTCGGCTATCCCAACAGTGACCGCACTGCGCATACGGGTGCTCCTTAAATGTGACCGATTCCACGGTGAGAATCACCCTCGCGTACAATCGTTTGTCAGTGAGAAAGGTGTACGTGCAAGAAAGATCCGCGGGAGGATCGCCCGGACGTTTGAAGACGAGAGTATTGAGCGGCGACCGAAGCCGGCCAGATCGTTCTTTCCACGAGGCAAAAGTTTCGTCGCAATCCGTGCCCGGCACAGGTGTGCCGAATCTCGTCGCGTTGAAGAAATCGTAGTGCGCCCAGTAATACAACGAGCTGCCGGAATAGCTGCCCGTCTTGCTCTCAAACTTGACGAACAGAGCGTTCGTGCTCGACACGAAATCGTGCTTCTCCATCGGTTTGCTGAACGTGTCGCAAAAAGTTTTAATAATCTTTGCATCGTCCGGCCAGTCAGCGTCGTAGAGCGTGAGGCTTTCCCCGCAATCACCGTCGTACGGCTGTATCGGTGACTCGATGCGATTTACCCGGAAACTAGGAAAGTAGAGCCTCGCGATCTCCCCGGGACGGCCCTTTAAAAGATAAGTGCAGCTGGTGTGCGGTGGATACCAGTGCGCGACCGATAGGAATATCCCCTCGTTGCCGTTCTGCAGGGACTCGCTGTTCAGCAACCAGTCGCAGCTGCCGTTTCGTACGCCAGCGGTCTCCACGTGGCCCGGCCAGTTGCCCACCTTGAAGTGGAAGCCTGTGTTCAGGAGGGGGCCCGCCGGTGACGTGACAAACTCCACGTAAAGGTCTTCGCTGGTGCCGATTATGCTGTACGGAAATTTGCCCATCCCGCAGAACGTACCGATCGCCGGGCTGCTCTCGTCTTTCCCGTCGTATACGCGTATATAGTCGTACGGGCAATGCTCCGACCCGGAGCTTATCGGCCTCATGGGGCAGGTCATTATGTTCTCGCACCTTTGCCCGTCGATGTTGAACTCTTCGTTCTCTATGTACAGCTTTATGAAGGGGAGCCGTGTGTTCAGTCGGTACTTGCAATGCAACGCCCGCGGATAAATGCCCGGGTATGCCGGGCTCTGCACGTAACAGGTCTGCAGCCTGCAATCCTTGAACACTCGTTCGCAATAACTTCCGGGTACGATCTCGCCTCTCCGATTCGGATAAAGTTCCGGATGCTGGCCATACCTCAGGTATACCTCGAACTGTTGTTCCGCTCGAGAATCGAAGCTAAAGTACGTTTGGTCCGTAAAGTTGTCCGCGTGAAATATCACCCGGACGAAACTCGTTTCGGAAATGAACGTTTGCGGTTGCTCCGATTCGCCGCAATACACCCCTGGATCCTTTCGATTGCTCACTTCCGTCTTGGTGTTTCCGTCTACGATCTGTCAACAGCCAACGATCAACGATCGGTATCTCTCCTTTCATCGAATCGCGAGGGCCTTTCCCCGATAGACCTACCTGTAGGTAGCCTCCGGAACAGCTGGTGGCATTCTCCAGCACACCAACCTTGAACTTTTTAAAACGAACTCGTAGGATCCAGTTTCGCGGGGTCCCGCGGAACGCTCGGAAACGATACCAGCAAGACAATGCTTTTCCCCAATTTGCCGCAGTCACGGCCGGACTCGATACGTCCTCGTATATATCTACCGTCTTGTTGCAGTGGCCGCGATCGACTGAGGGAAACGAAACGATAGATGGATGCTCGTTTCGCCTAGACCTGCACTCTAGAGAGAAGGAACGACAAAGATGTTGCATACCTCTACGGATAGCAGCTGGACTGGGGGTAGTCAGTACGAAGAAGAGCAGAGCGAAGAATCCCCAGCCCCAAACAGTCGGTACCATCGATGCAAGCATCCCAAGGTACGATCTTGTCCTTGTCCTTGTCCTTGTCCTTGTCCTTGTCCTTGTCCTTGTCCTTGTCCTTGTCCTTGTCCTTGTCCTTGTCCTTGTCCTTGTCCTTGTCCTTGTCCTTGTCCTGTCAGACTAACTCGCCGGCATCTCCTACAATTTCGTGCCAATTTCGTGCCTGCTCTCGTCCCTGCTCTCGTCCCTGCTCTCGTCCCTGCTCTCGTCCCTGCTCTCGTCCCTGCTCTCGTCCCTGCTCTCGTCCCAACGGTGGCTGCTGCAAATCCAAATCTATCGTATCAGCCAAGTGGCCTACGCTTAAACACGATTCTTAACAGATATTCATTCGCTCGTTCTACAATATAAATTAGTCATGCCCGGAAGTTGCTCGTTCCGCCGTTCCACTACGTTCTAGTACGTTCACTCGAAAACGGGGCTATAATTGGTTCAATCCGTGTTAACTCTCCTCTTGTTGACAGTTCACCAGCCAGCGATAAATTACTGTATCGCGCGTCTCCCCCTTTCCTATGCGCGCACGGCTATACAACTTTCACTTGCACTTGCACTTTATTACCCCCCACCAAACTCGAAAATCTCCCGGCCCGGAGAAGAATAGACTTTTCCCGACTTGTTTTCTATTATCGTGTTCGGCAAACCGAACCCGCGCTAAATACTGCGCGAGCGCAGTCAAGCTTCTTTCGCCAGGTAATGGATACCAGAGCACTGCGTTGTCCAAAAATTATTACTAACGTCCAATATTCCCGTTTCTTCTTCGATTACCAACTACGATGCTTCCCCCGCTCCCTACCTCTACGTATTTTACCTACCCGCGAATCTGTTGCATCGTTCCCCTTCCTAACGCGCGCTCAATTTAACTGAAACTTTAACGAACCAATAAATCTACACGCACGATTAAATGTCTTTCTTTTCCTTTTTAGACGCCTAATCGCCGCACGAGTATTGCAGTTGCTACACTGAAACGCGAGCAAAGAAAAAGTCGTCACACAGGAACACCCGGCAAAATAAAATCGGAACCCCAGCGATTAAGGGGGTGGTGGTGGAGAAAGGAAATTGAAATACGTAATGCATATAGGAAAATACGCGTAGGGGGAAGCCGCGGCGAAACGGAAAGAGGAAATACAGGACAGGGACGGACAGACATGGAAGCAACCGGGACAATCTTTCGAGGATGCACAAGTCAAAACGAAGAATGGCGGGCGAAAAGATAAATCGTGTCGATACGGTACCAGCTGAAGCGTTTGATTTCCATGGACGATCCACTTGGAAAGTTGAAACGTTGACTGGATGACTGGTTCACGGGCTAGCTGGCTGGTTTGCTTGCTGGTTTGCTGGCTGCTTTTCTGCCTGGCTTAACGTCCACCGAGAGATTCGGGTCGAACGTCGCGCAAGCTCGTTACACCCTCTTTCTTCTTCGCTTTCCCTCTTGTCCTCCCGCAACTCAACGATCTTCTCTCACTCCCGCTCTCTACCGCTCTCTACCTTCCCCTCTCCTTCGACCGTTTTCTCCATTCCTCTATTTCGCGATATCTACCTTGCCTCGCGTACACCTATCGTTTGCAAGCTCGACTCGCGTCGCATCTTACCACCCACCTCCCTGTCCACTTTCGAACAAATCCGACAAACGTTTTCCTTTCCCGCTTAACGAGATAACGCGTGGATGATAATGCACGATAAGTGAACGGTTGTTAAGGGTCGATGATCGATTGCAATGTACACAACATATACCTGTACGTATACGAATGAGAATATACAGGCTGGACAAACAAGGGAAGGGGGTAAAAGGGGTCAAACGTCGCGATTTTCCTCTTTTTCTCTCGCATCAACGATAATCAAATTATCCTTACGATTCATAGGTCCGCGACAAGAGTGGAAATCGATGCATCAACGTCAACCCTTCCGTGCGACCCAAATTCTAACGAATATCGTTCCATTGACAAACATTCGACAATCGTTCGACAACCAACGAATCGATAATTACGCTGATAGACGTATTTTCGATCCCCTCTGTTCTTCTTGCCAAACCATCGCGATACGTCTCATCGATATCTTATTTCTTCCTCGATAAAGAACAAAATAATATTTCTTTCCTCCCTTTCTATGCTTTTTAGCTACAATAATTATCGACAAAACTCGTCGTACCAAATACAACTCACCTGTTGGTTAGGCCGTTTCAAATCTGCGATCGGAATGCGTCTGCAGCCTATTTGGACATTTCAATATCGTTATTCATCCAAATATTCCAAACACATTCCATCATCGTTTCAAATCATCCCATTTTCTTATCACTATCCGTCTATCTCGTGCCACGAGAGCAATCAGACGTTTCGTCGCGTTCTACAGCGCAGAGAGAAACATTTCGAAGCAATGAATATTCGTTTAAGAGTTTATTTACAAGTGGCAACAAAAATACTATCACCTCTTCCTGTATAATTATAGTACGTTAATATCTTCGTTAGATAAACAGGCGCGTCGTAAAGAAATTGCAAACGACGTATTCCAGCATAATATTATTGCTTGCTTGCTTGCTCGTTTCTTTCGCTTTTTTCTCTTTTTCCCTTTTCCCCATTTTACTCCATTTTGAATAGAAACTTGGTAGGATGGTACGTAAAACTACAGCCTAAACTTTTGTCTCTATGAAACGCGAGTATCTCCGCAAACACGGATAGTCATAATCGATTTCACTGTTTGGTAAACTTTACCGAAACGAAACGAAACGAAACGATAGGAAGGGAAAGGGAAAGCAAGGAAAGGAAAAGGAAAGAAGGAAGGAAGAAAGAAAGGAAGAAAGGAAGAAAGGAAGAAAGGAAGAAAGGAAGAAAGGAAGAAAGGAAGAAAGGAAGGAAGGAAGGAAGGAAGGAAGAAAGGAAGGAATAAAGGAAGGAAGGAAGGAAGGAAGGAAGGAAGGAAGGAAGGAAGGAAGGAAGGAAGGAAGGAAGGAAGGAAGGAAGGAAGGAAGGAAGGAAGGAAGGAGGGAAGGAAGGAAGGAAGGAAAGGAAACAGAGTGAAGAGGAAATGAAACAATCGTTTCCCTTTTACCTATAGTGACTGAACGTATACATGCAGGGAATACAATTCCCCTGAAAATGTCCTAAGATACGTAATCATAAAACGATGCGGCTACTCCGTCCCACAAGCCAGCCTACGCTCGAAAATTCGTGGAATTCTCAAAGAAATCACATTTACCAGTATCAGCGACGTACTCTACGAAAACATGTAACCTTCTGTAGCTTTTTTTCCTTTGTTTCTTTTCACGGCACCAAGGCGAACAACGTGGAGCTCATCGTCCTCAACGCAATATTCCTTTCTATTGAGATTCGATATCTTCTCGGATATACAATATTTTCCACGATACCATATCATCCAGGGTCTTTCACATTTACAACACCCTTGCAAAATTGTTACAAGTATTTACTTCTCTCTTCATAAATACAGTACGTTAAAAGCTCCCGTCGTCTCCTCGTGCCTCTATACATTATTATCATACAAAAACAGGAAGAAGGTATTTCAACGAAACACGCATGTATACACCGGCGACTACGCGACGAGTTGCTATAACACGAGATAAAGAAGAGGGAACACTATTGTTTTCCCCCCCGTCACCTAACGAATGTTCCACTTGCTTTGTAAAACGATCAATCGTGTCGAGTATTTATCATACACAGAAACTAAAGTAACCATTAAGTGGTGAAACGAACGATAGTACAGAACTGAATGTTCAACATGTACGTAATAGTATTTGTTAGCGCGTGAATCAAAGATGAAACAGATGCGAGGAGAAATTCCGACGTAGTATGGGATGGATATGGGCATCGATTCGAAATTTTAAATATTAAGCGTGCGCGCGTGTTTACGAATGCACACACGACACAACGGCTGTGAGGTATACGTGCGTGCGTATAACAAAAAAAATGTCCTACGTGTCGATAGCCATGGACAATAACAACAACAACAACAACGTTCAGTGCTCGTCCATTTCGTGAACACGCCGACGCTTTGTCGGTGGCTGCTGGTGTTCGGCTGGTTCAGGACTTTCGACAATGGCGAGCGGGGCTGGCGAGCCTGGAGAACTGTCCGATTCTTCGCGCGAACGCCTTGCCATTCCGACGCCTGCGTCGGGGCCCAGAAAGCTTCCGCTAAACAAAAATCACTCGATTCAGTAGAAATACAAATAGATATAGCAACAGGGACTTGCTGTTTAACCACTCGACTCGGATGCAAACACAAAGCACTAGTACCTGTAGTTATACGTAGTCTGTACAATAACCGGTGCTGGACTATACTGGCCAGCCGGGGAAAGAGAATGTTCTTCCGCGGTACTTCCGGATACAACATACTTGTCTGAAACAATTTCGCCCATTCATCCATCTATTCAACGATAAGTAACAATAGCTAACGACAAGGAACAACGCTAGCTCTCCCAAAACTATCCAGTACCTTCTCTGCTCGTGTCACCACCGACACCGTTGGTAACTGCAGCGATCTGCTGCATTAGGCGACCCTTGTAAGACGACTGACTGGACGATGCGTACGGATGACCCGGTGAACCCGGAGCGGATTGACTCGTTGATTGACCAGTCGGAGAGGACACAGTACTGTCTGGATAGGACTCCGGTCCCGGCGAAACCTCTCTGCTCAGACATTCCGGTGTCATCAACCCACTGATCCCAACGTGGGACGGCGAAGCAGGCGCGCTTCTGTTAAACGACATCGAGTTAGTGTTGTTCGACCGGTCAAAGCTAGCGTGTACACAGGAGTACCTAACATTTGCTTAGTGCGCACCTGGACGAAAGGCCGAACGGGGCTGGAAAACACGGAGCTCCGCGTTGCCTTCTTCGTCTGAACGCCTGTTCGATTAGTTTCGTCTCCGACTGGGGATCTATTCTCCAAAACGAACCTTTGCCCGGCTCCTCTTGGCTCCTTGGTACTTTGATGAAATAACGATTTAACGAAAGGTTATGCCTTATCGAGTTTTGCCATCCCTTATCCGCCGTTCTATAATACGGATAATTCTTGGTAATATACGAATAGATGCCCGACAATGTCAGTTGTTTATCCGCTGCTGATGCTATCGCTTGAACGATTAGCTGCGCATACGAGTACGGTGGTTTCGAATCGTCCCTTGGTGGACTAGAATGGGCCGATGTACCGTTCGAACTGCCACTAGTTCCAGGTCTGGATCGGGATTCAGGCTCCGGGCTAGTTTGCCTGCTAGAACCCTGTCCACCGTCGTGTCTGTCCATGCCAGAATTCTGCGGTGTGTTGGCCACTGCAGCCGCGTACACGGCCACCATGTGCAGATCCGCAGATATATTTCTCCTTCCCTGACCAGCACGGGGACTAGCAGGACATGAATTAGCAGCGCTTATAGTTCCAGTCGGAGAAGGAAACGGGCTACTGTAACCCGTGTCTGGAATATTAATGCGTAATGGTGGTAACGGTGCTCTGTGTTTCGGTGGAGAAGGTACGCGTACGCTGTTACTTTGCTCCTGTTCGTCGACCAAAGACTGAAATATCAGTCTTATATTTGTACTTGGAAATCTGAATGTGCACCTGCAACAAATCAGATATTTTTACAGTCTCATTAACAAAGATAAGCGTACCAATGAACATAACTGTTGCACCATGCGTTCCCAAATGGAATCAACGTGGAGCAAACTATTCCCGTTCGAATCGATCCTTTCAATGCGCATTCTACACCCGTTCTATACACATTCTGCACACGTTACGCATTCGTTCCATGGAAATGTATTAAATTCTGCATTCGCCGTTATCGAACCAGAGTTGCGCGATTCACGCATCACGCAATTTCCGACAACAAGCTAATTTGTTTGGTCAACCTTTTACTATCACCGGCAAAATCTATCATACAAAGAGGATGAGACAAGTTTGGCAGCGGCATGCGAGAAACGTGCAAGGAAGGTTAAGTCGGCACACGATAAAGGCTTGAAACATATCTTACGTCTTTGGTAATTGGAAGGCAGGTGCACCCTTTCGTTGAAACACTCCGTCAACGAAAACACCATTTTTACCGTTGCAGATCATAAAGAAAAAAGGATGATCGTAAAAGATTTCAAGGTGTCGTCGTGAGATAAAGCTGGAGTGGCCCATGTTGACGTCGACCTCACCCTTGCTGCTGTTACGTCCGATAGTGATACGTCGCTGTCTAACCATGTATTCGAACTCACGACCCTCTAGTCGTGCAATCGGTGCACCTTTTGCCTCCGGGTTCCACTGCATTTTCGTCGGACTGGCCGGTGCCGACTTCAATGCCAGAAGGGCCCACGCGTCGCTCTCCTGAGTACGGGAGTACGTAGTAGACATAGCACCAAGTGAGCGAACCCTACTTTACGATAGAATGAGAGAGCAAGAAAAAGGAGAAGTATAGACAGACAGATATAGATAGGTAGATATAGATAATTGGCCAGATAACCGTAGATGATACATAGGCGCGGATGGAGAACTAACAACCAGTTACCGCTGGTGGAAGGGAAACAATGCTGCTCGTTCGCCTCTCTCACATATGCATACATGCATTAATATATATATGTATACATGTGCACATGTATATACACATGGTGTGTGCCCGCGCGCGCGCGCTGACGCTTGCTTAGTCCATACATATATATGTATGGCATGTGTCTGCATACATGCACGCACGCATCTATGTACATTTGCATACGCGCCATGTGTGCTGTGCGCGCGCGCGTAGGTGTATGCACTGCGCGCACAACGATTAGACCGGTGAGACGCGGCCGGGGGACGCACACGCACGTACATGTAACACACTTGACTCTATTAATTCACATCGGATATTAATTAATCGCAAGAAGCATCTAACAATTTACTAAACTAATGGAATTGCCCTATAAATTCTCTCAACCACCGATCGAATAATCATTCGATTAATCGACTAATTGATACACTACAATCGATCGGTTACAAGTTAGAACCGAACGATGCGATCATAGCTGATCAAGTGGAGAAGGTATGTCACGATTTTGCAATAAATGTACCTACACGAGAATGAAATAGCTCTCTCAGTTGCGTATTCAAGCTTTACCTCTCGAGTCTCGAGTCTCCAGTGGATAGATCGACAATGTACTGTATGTATACATGCATTTAACATTAGATGAATAGATGACACAGTATACGCTTGACTCTTATTTTTAGCATTTCAACTTTTCAATATTTATGCCACCCGTCATTCTTCGGCCTGATAGATAATATGCGGTAATACTACCTTTCGATATTCAACGCTTGCAATGCCTCCAATTTGCACTACAAACATTAACAACTATTCACTTTTGCATCTTCTATTTTATATGATAAACATACGATACGAAATCAAGTACCTGCTGCAATCGCAATGTATATTCCTCCAATGGCATTGTTCCAACGATCCGATTATTCCACATTGACTTTTTATCGACTCGTACATACGTATTTACCTACCTTCCCGCCGCTTAAGCAGCTCACGCTTTTCGCTCACGGAATCAGTTCGAACTAAAAGTATAAACTTTCACTCGTTAGCAAGTGCGTGTATCTACATTTTAGATTGTTTTGTCGTTTGTTTACTCACAATTCGATAGATAAAAACGTATCACGTGACATAAACACGCATGGAAGTATACGATTTGAACTCATTTGCGGAATAATGTATGGATGCATACGAATAATATTTCGTGTAAGTCGCTACATTCGGAAACAATGACATTTCCGATAAAGTATATAGTATGTATAACTCGGCAAGTTACATACATGTATATTATCATTTACCACGATGAATTGCACTTTGATTGCTTTTAATTCAACCTTAATTATCGATCTTCCTATTTTTCATTCGTTCGTTCGTTCGTTCGTTCGTTCGTTCGTTCGTTCGTTCGTTCGTTCATTCATCCATTCATTCATTCATTCATTCATTTATTCGTTTATTCATTTATTCATTCATTCATTCATTCATTCACCTACCCCGATTCCAAGCAGTAAGTATCGATTGTAACCTCATTATTGTGCGTTATTTTTTATCTAGCCAAAAATTGGCTACTCTCGAGGGCAATAATTGGCACATTTCGCAGTTCATACAGCAGGGTGAGCGCACGAAAGTAACGCAAGTATGTACATGTTCCTATGTACGCGTTTTACGTATGCGTCTTAAGTGTATCGCTTCTGCGAGTAAAAATTGATAATATATGTTACAGGAAAGTATAAATGTGTCCAACATTATATCGAACGTCCAAAAAGTTTGCGCCGTAACCTCGTACACAGCATGAACCATCAAGAATATGTTCAAACTAGCGGCGAGGATGATTGCGAGGGCCACGACAGCAATTGCAATGGTGTTTACAGTCTTGTAACTGAATTAAGCAGGCATTTATTACATACACATCGATCGCTTCATCCAAAGAATGTTCGATCTACATACGATGACGATGTCAAATCAATCAATAGCCTTCGTACCAAGGCGTATGAAATATTACTGAAGAGGGGTGTTAAATCCATTCCCGTACAAGGTACGATATCATTTCGCTTCCGCCATTGATATGTTACCTGTATGAATTTATGTTTTCGTTACTATTCGGCTCTGTCTTATTGCCATTTGTTCTCATAGACTATGAGGAATTTCAAGAAACAGATCCACTCGTGGAGTTACAAAAATATGCCTTTGTGCTTAAATCGGGATTCAAATATTTGTACAATGCCTCTCTGTTGGAAGATTTACTAGAAGAACTGGAAGAGCTCCTGTGCGACGATGTATCAATTTTGCCTATTTTGCAGTTATTGATACAGCTGAAAACCTTTGATGCCAAACTGGAGCCAATAATGGTGAAGCTTGAAAAGTTTTGCGCATAAAAGAAACAGATTTGCCATATGTATTCGTAAACATATTAACACGCCCTGTTAAACTTATTCCTAGAGCGTCTTCTATTGCGGGGGAAGAAACCCCACCGTTCCGTGCATCGCGCATTCTACGAATCGGATACCAATGTTTCAAACGTACCCGGTGGAATGTTTTTTATCGTCGGATAAATTTGCAGCGACACTGGAAACCCAGTGGTTTCACATCAGGAGCATAGCGCCCACAAACATTGGAAAAGAAATAAATTTCTTACGGAATTCAATAAAATCCAAGGCTGTGCTTGAAATTGAATCGACCGAGTAAGTTATGCAAATAGCATTTTCTCCCTAATACAAAGGACATTTACCTATTTAAGTATTTAACGGCATTTCAGTTTGTCGGTTGCATGCGGTTTCATGTCCAATCATGCATTCGATGAGCTATCGTCACACGCATTGCTACGTCCAAGCGAACGATTTACTGCGAACATGGAGTTGGACCTATGTATTCTGCAGAATAATATGGTAAGTTGCACCTTGTTCAACCAAGTATACGGAATAAGTAAAAAACACGCGTGTGCGTGTTGGGGCGATAAGTACGACAAACCTAAACACGTGTGAGCGGTGTGGTTAATGCGCTTTTCTTCTAGGCGAAGACACTTTAAGCATTTTAAGGTGAACCAGCTGAATCGATCTCTGTTAGTTTCGTACATAGACGAGTCAGCATATCTCTAACTCCTCCCCATGATCTTTTAGGCGGAAGACGAATGCGAAAATGTGCATGTTTTCTCTACCGAGGGAGACGAGACGACCAACTCTATGTTACTCCCTATCGTGCAAACAAATGTTGCTGAAGACGAAAGCGTTCCAAATAGACGGAAATCTTTCGATCCAAGCGTTGTCGACCAGTCAAACGATGCCATTGACATTTGGCATCGAACATGGAGCCAACATGATTTCACCGATTCCCCGCCTGCTCTAGATCTACGCACGTGGGAACATTTTGGGGAGATGCAAACTATTACGGAGTCGATGTTTATAACGGAAACGCCGGCATCAGCAGTACATTTGGAGAAAATTGTACAAATGAATAATCTACCGTTATTGCTCTCGGAAAAGGTGCGACGAACGGAAGTGAAATTTTCTTCCAAGTTAACCGATATATAGTCTGAACGGTCTAGTTCTGTAGCAACTGTTGCTTGCGTGAAACTGTAACATCTATATCGATTACCTGCTCCCTCTTGTCTGCCTGATATAGATCACGAGGTTTGGCCCTCCGTTCAAAGAAATCCCGCCCAAGGAATTTATAAATGATCTGAGATCAATGTTGTTTGGCGTGGAGTCAGATTCCTTCGAGTACAGATACATGGTACGTGTTCTAGTTTACTCCGTGATTTATGATTCTCAGAGGAACAAAAGTATACGACAATAATTGCATTTTTTAGACAGGGTTTGCATTACGACGAAGCATCAGTGTAAATGGCGCGTCCATAGGATCGTTGGAAAAGACGTGCCAGGAAGCGATCAATTGGGGAAATTGCTTCAAATTCCTAACGCATCTCACCGCATCGAAATCATCCGATAGTAAATTGCCACAGGAGGGACAGATGTTTAAGGTTCGCCAGCAAGTCCCATGTTGCGCCATGATTACAATATTCTAATAATATTTGATGAATTTTTCAACCGCTTCACGCACACGCACACACACGCACACACACACACACACACACACACTCTCTCTCTCCCTCCCTCTCTCTTTGTAGGCAATGTGCATGAACATCAAAGATTTGTTACTTTATTATCAAGCAGCGCTTCTACGAATTTTCACTAGCGAAAATAGATCTGAAAGACTATTGAAAACGTTTGTAAAAGTACGTCCCGTGGCGACGTTGATCACTAAAGTTGCAAAATTTTGTCGGTGTTACAAAGGAAGTGGGCACGTGTTGAGAGAAGGAAGTAGCATTCTCACTAGAATATACAACGAAGCGATTAAGGTGACGGATAACAATGTCGCTTTAGTCTTTTATTCCTTATTGAAATCCTGTTGCGATGTATATTTTCGGTACGTATAGGAACGGAAAGTCGAGGGGTGATTAAAATAGTACGTGCTTGTAACAGCACGTTCCGACATCTGTTACGTTCTTATTTCGTTCTGTAATAGTTTCTTGCAGAAATGGATATTCGAGGGAATATGCGACGATGTTTATGGTGAATTTATGATTAAAACGCGGCCGCTATATTTACGTCATAGGAGTCACAAGTTTTGGACAAAAAGTTTCAGCATTCGCAACGATGCGGTGCCGGGATTCTTAAGCGATATTGCTGATTCCATACTTCAGTGTGGAAAGACGGTAACCCTCCTAAGAACGTGCGATTCGAAAGCAAGTATACGTCGTTGCCCCTTTTCATTTGCCCCTGTGGTATATATAATATTTTCGAGCCACCCATTTATCTCTCATTTGCCTCCCATTTGCCTCGAACGTTTAGAATCCAGTGTGCCACGTCTGCGTAACTGAACAGCCGGAAATAAGAGTTTGCCTAAGTGCGATCTCGTTGAGCGAACAAACGTCGAGGTGTCGGGAGTACGAGAGGAAGGGCAAGATCGCTCTTGGCCCGGTGCTTTCCCTTTCCACTTACGGCCATACATTGGGTATCTTGGCTCAAAGAAAGTTAGCGAATGAGATATCGGACGTGGCCAATGTCGTCAACACCGAACGCGACGCAACAGTATGGGGAACGCGTGGTAATCAGATACATATATGTATATCTGTGAGTTAATCTTAAAGAGACTTACGGGGGAATGGTTGCAGGGGAACGACTGGATGTTAAATCGGTGAAAGTGTCAATAGGGGCGAGAGAAAATATGTTGGCAAGTCCGCAAGAGCGGCCCACCAGTTATTTCAGCAATTTCAGCAATTTCAGCAATTTCAGCTATTTGAGTAACTCGAGCGGAACGAAGAAGGTAGAAAATGAGTTATCGGGCCGGACGGTTTTCCAAATCGAAGGTGACATTGAAGCGCATACGTTGAGGGACAAATCCCGATGTTCGGAACGGTACTGTAAATCATTCATCAAAAATCGAGGTCGCGCGGTCCGTTGAAATTAATCCGAACTCTGCTCGTAGGGCAAGCATCTTGGATCGTTACCAACTTCTGGCCAACGACATTAGCAAACGGCGCATACGTTCGCAATGGCGCGTTAACAGAATGAAATTCTATGACAAGAGGATCGACGCGTTAAGTCGAAGCGGAATGAAATCAGATTCAAAGTGTAAACAGACGGAAACATATAATAACTCGTTAGAGATATCAACGTCGATTCAAGATGAAAACAAGAATTACACGGAAACCCCTTCTAGAACGTTCCAGTCGGACACGGTGGCAGTAGGGGTGGCTGTGTCGCGCTTCGAGCACGATCAGGCACATCCGACGCGATATCCTTGTAACAGCAACGACAACGGAAACTACGATCTTCGTTGCATTCAGCGATTGGACGCCATAAACGCGAGGACACTCAGAACGGAACTTCCGACGGATCGAGACACGCCGAAAGACCAGCTAAACGATCAGCTGGACGAAATTCTGAAATGTTTGCCGATACATCGGACGGATCGTTCTTCGCCAATCGAAAGACCCACGTCTTTGGATGTGAGGAAAGTCGACAACGCGACTGAACTTTCGGAATCATCCAAGCAGAAAATGACACCGAATAACAACCAACTCGATACAGAAGAAGTCGACCTTGTCGTTGCTACCACGAACGAAGAAGAAACCGACAGAATTGTTTCGGAACGCTTCGAATGCGATAGCTGCTCGAATCAGCCGTGCAGTATGCCGACACCGATGTCCTGTACTACCGATGATAACTTTAGCTCACCGGCGGCAAGTCCATTCACGCAAACGCCTCTCGCACAGCTCGCAGTGTCCCTGGTGCCGAACTACACTCGTGGTACCAGTCGATCCCCTCCTCCTCCGCTAATTAAGGACTCGACATTTTCCAATTTATTTCAACTGACACGCGACGAAACGAAAACTAGCAACGCGCCGGCTACGGCATTGAGTATCGACGATGTCGAGATAATCGACCACATCTCCCTTCAGGCCTACTTGGAAAAATCTATACGTATTCCCCTCGGTGTGCAGAGCCGTCTTATAAACAACGCTGTAATCAAGTATTTTCTGAAGGAAAACAATCTGCTATCGCATTTGCACAGCTTGCGAAGCTATTTCTTCCTGTTAAACGGCGAATTTGCAAAGAGCCTCACAGATTCCCTGTACGCTCGTTTATATGAGATCTCTATACCCGTCGAGCTGTTCAATTCCGCTATGCTGACGAATCTTCTGGAACGGGCACTCTGCAATTCGTTTAACGATGCCTATGTGAACTCGGAGCTGCTCAGCCTCTCTGCAACGGACAAGCCGGCCGAGTTACACGTAAATCCATCATCTTCACCTTCCCCTATATACCGTTTACAACTGCTTCATATAATTGCTTTCCTTTTTTCCCATCACTACCTGTACGCTTAAATAGTTGAATGCTTTACAGATATCAGATCCAACGGCGCTCGACTGCCTTTCCCTTAATTATAAGATAAACTGGCCACTTAATATCATACTTGACGAGACAGTCATGCAACAATACGGAAAAGTATTTAAATTTTTGGTAACGAGCGGCCGAGTCTCGTGGGTGTTGCAAGAAGACTTTAGTATTATGAAGAGGGAACGTAATGCGATTGCATCGGAACAATACCACAAGGTACGTACTTACGTACGTACGATGAGCAGGCGGAACAGGTGGCAAGCTCTGATTTTGTTTCAACCCTATCTTGACTAATTCATTCTCAATCCCAATTTTTATACAGCTGCAATTATACAGGCATTCCATGACACAATTTATGAACGCATTGCACAATTATTTAACATGTAGTGTATTGCACGCGAGCTGGACAGAATTTGAGAAAGATTTGGAAAACTCTGCGACCATAGATCACATTTACTTGTCGCATATCAACTATATCAAACGCATACTCTCGAGGTAAAGTATCATTGTAAAGTATTAAGTAAGTAATCATTGCTATCGTATGGTATCACTACCATCAACGAACCTGATGCTTTTTCTTGTTTTAGGTGCATGCTCAACAGTCGCGGTGAAAAGGTACGCGTATGTTTGAACAACATATTTAAAGTCATACTGAAATTCCATAACAGAATACGATCTCAAAGTTGGATAACGAAATCTACCGGTTGCATGGTTCATCCTAATTTTAAGAAACTGGAACAGATGTATCGAGCGTTCTGCGAGTTGCGAGGGTACATGGCACACGTTGCGTTTAAATTGGCCACAAGCGGATATCAACCGCACTTGATGCATTTCTTAAACGCTCTTAACATAAATCAGGCTTACGATTTAACTGTTAAGACCTCCCGCAGTTCCGTAGCTCCTCCGTAGCTTAATAATATATATATTAATAATAATGAGATAGTAAAGGAAATGAAAGGGAAAGGGAAAGGGAAAGGGAAAGGGAAAGGGAAAGGGACAGGGAAAGGGAAAGGGAAAGGGAAAGGGAAAGGGAAAGGGAAAGGGAAAGGGAAAGGGAAAGGGAAAGGGAAAGGGAAAGGGAAAGGGAAAGGGAAAGGGAAACGAAAAGAAACGAGACGTAACCGGTAGTAATGTTTCGTTTTACTGTATCCTGTAACAAAGTATCAAGTAAAATCTTCTTCTTTTATTTTCCAGTCGCAGTTACTGTTTCATTTATGCCACCCCGTAATACCTCGGCGCAACGTGTGCATAAACCATCTTTCCGGCTTGCCGGATACCTCCTGCATCGTTCGCACAACGTGTCCTTATTGTCGTGCACTCGAATTTCAGTTTCTCCGATTGATTGATTTTCGATCAATCTTACAGAAGACAGTTGCAATATTTCGCACAATTCAGACATCGATGGATCTTTCTCGTCGTGTAGGTGCTGCGTAAAACGAAACGCGATCATGCATTCTAATATTCTCTGTTCCCTCTTCAATAAGCATGATACTCACCGAGAGCGGGGGATAGTCCTCTTTCGTAGCCTCTATCGTACCGTACAGTTTCCATGTACTTTTATCGGTGACATTCAGAACATTGGTCCTCAGTCGAAGCGCCGCTTCAACGCACTGTACGATTTTTTCATCGTTCCAAGACTGTGCCACTCTGTATTCTGTAGAATGTAATGCTGTCGAAGCTGCATCAAAATCAAAATTAAAATCAAAATCACAATCCTGTGCGATTCAGTTTTAATCGGCAAGTATCATTACTCGTACCGTGATTATCGGGATAATGTTGCCATGCTTCTTCTGCTAAATGCGGCAAAATCGGAGCAATAGTTCTCAAAAGGACGTTGACAATTTCTTTGATAACTTGCACGGCTGCAATGCGCGTGGAAGACGTTACCTCGTCACAGTAAAGTCTATCTTTGATTAAAGTGCAGTAAAAGGCGGATACATCGTTCGCTATAAAGTGCATTATCCTTTTACCCGCGTGATGATACTCGTAACTGTTGTAATGTTGCTGCATCTAATCATCATGCAATCATAATCACTACTATTAATAGCTGTATGGAACCGAATCAGTAGAGACGGTAGACGGCATCACCTGTTCGTTGTAACGATGCAGCAAATGCAACATATATTTGTCAATTATACGATATTCAGGTTCGCAATGTGCACCACGATGGTAAGGATGCAAAACACCGAGCAGGAAGCGCAGTATTAAACGGATCTTATTAACGCATTGTTTGCATCCATCAAATATATCCTTCGAAACTGGTACTTGTGTATGCTGAGAACCGTGATTAGCTACCCACCATCTAACCATCAATAGCCGATGCATATCAGTCGATTACCATCATTCAAATTCCATGCAAATGTGTAGTAACTGCTTTACGATACCTTAACACATCGACACCATACACCGGATTCTTTTTCGAATCGGATCCGCCCAACAACAGTTCGTCCGGGCTTATTACGTTTCCCACCGACTTTGACATTTTTAAAAAATTCTCGTCCACTGCAAATCCATGGACGAATAATGCACTGTAAACGTAACAGAGACAGGCAACACTCGACCCTACCTATGTTAACGCTTTATTTTAAACAATTAAAATACCTATACGGTGGGCATCCCTGTAAGGCTACCGATGTTATTAACGATGATTGGAACCAACCACCGAATTGGTCGTATCCCTCCAAGTAAAGACTTGCCTTCCCCTCTGGTAAAACCTTCGACCACGATATTCCGCTGTCGAACCAAATGTCCATGATATCCTAACGAGTATTTCCATCAATGAAACCCAACCACTTTTCACCCCGTTATTACGTGAATCTTTCATTGAAACTTGCCATTCCCTTTTCTACGTCCTCCGTCGCAACATTCAGTTTCTTGATCACGTCCACGCCAATTAATTTCTCCACCGAATGTTCCCACCAACAATCGGGACCGTAAATGTCTATCGAGTGGCATAAACGATCAACCAGCTCCCTGGTAAATGAAAAAAACCAAAACAGGACAAGTACGCAAACGTGTAGGATAAATAATGAATCATTCATCATAAATTGCACACTGTACGAGCCTACTATAATGGCGATACTCACTTGTTCGTAAATGCTTCCCCCGTTCTCTTATTATAGAGTACAGGTATAGGCGTTCCCCAAGAACGCTGTCGCGAGATACACCAATACGGCCGATTTTTCACTCCGGCAAGTAACGCATTTGTAAAAGACGTACGATTGCATTCAGGATATACATTTATATCAACGACACTGTCCTTATCGCATAGAAAAAGGGGCACCGTTTCATTAGTACTAAACTCGGCTAATATTCCTTGAAACTTTATAATGCATAATATGAAAAATCTTCCATATCACTCATAATACGAAAACAATGGCTTACTAAAACTTTTTCCTTGACAGAATTGATATCAATAAACCACTGATTGCTAGCACGAACTATAACGGGCTGTTTCGTTCGCCAATCGTATGGATAACTGTGCACAAACGTTTCGACGTGCAACACATGTCGGTCAATCAGGTCTAACACTTTATCAACGCCGTCCGTTAATACTTTCACGCCATGAAATTCTCGTCCAGCCATTTCCGTATATCGGCCATCCGCGTTTACCACAGACAACTAGAGCATATCATAGTAAAATAGTAGTACAGAATAGTAATGGTGTGTATTTTCAGCCACCATATAAATCGAATGGAAACCGTTCGACACATGCACAAGTGGAAATGTACTCGGAACTCGGCAACTTACGATACGAATACCATTTTCGATCGCGACTAGAAAATCTTCCGCACCGTGTGCAGGAGCAATATGAACCAAGCCGGTTCCCAGTTTCGTCGTGACATGTCGTCCAGCTAAAAATGGGCATCTCTCTTCTTTCAAAGGATGAAAGTACGTGCCACCCTCCAGTTCTTTGCCTAGTACACAACATATCTACCGATTGTCAATTCTCTACGATGTATTACGAGATATTCGAATATATTACACGAGTATACAACTGCAAATAACCGTCGCGCGTACCTTGGAAACGGTCCAGTCGTCTCAAAGAGCCCACCTTCTGTTCGATAACTTCTAGCAACTCTTCTGCGACAATATTACCATTTCCATTACCATCTTCAGCGATGCAATACGTAATGTCTGGAGAAAAAGCTAAAGCCTGGTTCGCTACCAAACTCCAGGGTGTTGTTGTCCATATTAATGCATATACGGGTCGGTGATTTTCCAATACATCCAACCTTTTCGGAATACTATCAACTCGTAGACGAACTATTACAGCTTTGCTTTCGTGCTCTTTATTATATTCCAATTCGGATTCGGCCAGGGCTGTTCTATGATACAAGATACAGTAATAATAACGGGTACACATATACAACATTTAGCGTACCATACCTCGAGGAGGGAGACCAATAAACTGGCATAAAATCCCTGAATACAATGCCCTTCTCGTATAATTTTACAAATTGGCAGAGTTGATTTTTCATGTATGAAGTTCGATTAGTCATGTAGCATCCTGATTCGCTCCAATCAGCTGTTACACCCCATGACACAAATGCTCCTTTCTGCTCAACGATTGCTCGCTCTGCACACGACCGTGCTGCACAGGAAAAATGAAAAGTGAAAAGTGAAAAGTGAGAATGAAGCAAGATCCGATCATTGGGAATAGTTGTTAAAATTCTTAGACTATATGCTACATTCGTACCATTCTTTCTAATCTCCAGTGGGTTTTGCAAGTCATTTTTATTAGCCTTCAGCTCAACTGGCAGTCCATGGCAATCCCATCCTGGCACGTAATGCACTCTATTCCTGCTTATGATCTTATGTCTCAACGTTATATCTTTAAGAATCTATGGAAAATACGCGTTCGCTTAGGTACTATATATACTTATTTTATGCAGCTAACATTGCCACAAAGTTTAAACCTTGTTGATAGCATGCCCCATATGTGGTACTCCATTTGCATAAGGGGGCCCGTCGTGCAAGATAAAGTCTGGCCCCGAAAGATTCTCCCTTTGCCACTTGTACAAATCGGAGAAACCACAGTTCTAACGAAATAATAAGAAAATTTCATTACAGTAACAGGTATTGGATGATCTACAATACATCTAGTCCTACGAATACTCACTGCAGTCAAATACGCATCTTTCTCTAATCGCTCTTTCCCATTGAGCTGCACTCGAAATTTAGTTCGCGGAAGTAAAATTGTTTCGGAATAACTATGCCGTTTCTTCGCTGGAATTTTCGCTCTAACGGTCAATCCAGACGATAATTCTTCATTCGTTTGCCTTTGCACATGGCTTGTAATTAGCGTACGTCTAATTATACATCTATACATATTTGCAATTTTGTTGCGTGAAAACGCGATTGCAATTTCTACCACGATGCACACAAATTTTGCAATAATTATCCTTTACAATCTATCGTTAGAATGCCATTTATAAATTATCAATGGAGAGAGAGAGAGAGAGAGAGAGAGAGAAAGAGAGAGAGAGAGAGATGCAACAAACGGTTACGATTGATACGACACATGATGTGATGAGACCTCGTTCGAACGAAATTCGACACACCGGTTACATTCTTCTCACAAGTACAATCAAGCTGATCATGGATATTTTATTATTGTCGACTTTCTTCTACAATGCGACTCGATAGAGAAGAATAGGTGAAAGTTTCCAACAAAAGGGCAACACGTTTACGCAGAAACCGTACGATAATATAGATAGGTTAGGTTACAAACTCAGCTTATCACGATTCTATGTTTTGTGTGCAAGTACATATACAGAGAGTTGGCGAGAGTTGCCGAGAGTTGGCGAGTGACAGAATATTGCTTTCTCACTCTGTTCCACTGAGCACGTGGAGAGGTGGAACAGAGTGAGAAAGCAATATTCTGTCACTCGCCAACTCTCGGCGAACGCACAGTTTATACATATATTTATTAAAGGAAACCGCATAAACGAAAGCAATGTACAATTATGTATATAATACGTGTTCTTTAGGTTTATAACCTTTAATTTTCGACTGAGCTCGTGAAAAAACTCTGGGCGTAGAAGTGAAAATAGTAACATTTAAATTTGAAGACACGTTCAAGCAAGGACTTACGATGTCAGCTGTGGCTGGGATCGCAGTTAGGACTACAGCCAGGCATTGAAAGTTTTCGTAAATTATGATTATAATTGTGGTCATGGTTGGGAGAAAGAAAACGGCTTGTGTTTTGCATACAGTTTATTCGTGAGATTTATTACACGGTTTAAACATGAATCAGGTGAGATCGTTAGAATGGTATAGATTTCTTTCATGGGCATTCCTTTCGCGACGGGAGTTTTGCGTAGAAGAAACATGACAAAGGGAAAACTAACGAAATAGAAAGATGGGGTGGTCGAGTAGTCTTTCAGGAATGAGCTACGGCCAACATTTCTTCTTGATGAATAAGATGAGTTGTATGATTGACAAGGCTCATGAGCTTCGATAAAGATGCAGCCCAGGCATCCAAAAGTGCAGCTGGTTCTTGAGCTCCCGTAAAACGAACTACACCAGCTGGCCGATCCGTACGTGCGTTGATCACGCCAGTTTCTACCAGTCTGCAAAGGCACGCTTCCGTTTCTTCGACCGGTAAATCTAATAATTCAGCCATACGGGTCAGCGTGATTTTTGTATAATATTTAGCCATTATTCTGATATTCTGAAAGAGAGACGGTCAGGCCAAGATAAATAAATGTCCAACGATAGGAGAATGCCAGGCCGGAAATTGTACGTCTGCGATTAAGAACTTACGTGCTCAACAACGCGATTACGAAGTTCTGTCCACCGCTTACAACCCTCCTCTGTGGATTCGCTAAATACTTCGGTTCCCCTAAGGTCACCTTCGTAAATTTCGCAAAGACCGGACCACTTTATTAGTTCTGGATTCACAAAGAGTCGTAACAATTCTCTGAAAGAAAAGAAATAGCTCGATTTGTTTTTTTAGAGTTTTCTTAAATAAAATAAAGCGTTACTTGTATGTTGGTATCTCGTCTAGAAGCTTGTCAGTGAGCAGCCTGTGTGTCAAGTCGGCTTGTTCAGGTTCGTGCGGTGCAAGCACAAGGTAAAGAACGGCGCGAGAAAGAGCAGTGTGTCTTTTCTTCGGGTCATCTTTAACGGCTGGTGTTTCTAATACTGCTCGGTTGTGTCTACACAATTCTAAATGCCAACCTTCGTGACGAGCCAATTCCATCATTAAACTAGAACAAGGAAAATGATAATCGATACAATAACGATGGTAGGAGATATTTTGGATTCTTCATTCGCTTACTCATAATATTTCAATTTGAGTGATTGAGTTTCGTCATCGTTTTCGTCGCTAAAAAATTTTATGTTAATTTTCTTGGCAATTATTTGAGTTCGCATGAAATCCTTTTTCGCCAGACACAATCGCATCTGCTCTAGAATGAGGGATGCTTTTTCCATTCGCGACATACTCCCGTACGTTTCAACCTGAAACAGGTTTGGCATTACCACTAACTTTCAACCTTCTATCATACCACACACAGCTCTACGAGTCGCCTACTTGTAACTCCAACATAACTGAAGCTGCCTCCGAAATATCTCCGTCTTCCTCTTTGATCTTTGCCAAGCGGTGTGTAAGCCTTGCTCTCTCAACTTCCACATATATCTTTAATCAGAACGATTTAGTTGGACCAATATCTTTAAACAGTCAAGAAAATATTACCAACGTCATTGTACATCAAGCAAGTTTATTACCTTCCCTTCCGTCACTGCACGCAATGTTTCTATCAATTTCAATTTGGTCTCCTTGTCAGGCATTTTATCCACGTAAGCGCAACATTCTTGAACCATTTTTGTTACAGCTTGTTTCAACTGCGAACGTCTTTTAGATAACAAAACTATATGCTCATTCAATACAGCCCAGTTCCTTGCCTCTAAACAAATTTGAACAACAGCCACTAGAATACGCGAAGTAGACGCCATGTCTGCACCCTAAAAACCACCAAGTTCAATTTTAGTTATCCGTGCGCCGACCATAACATTGGGTCATTGTGCTTGCTAATGGCAACATTTAATACTTAACTGTTCGTGCTAATTTTTCTAATGCCAATAACTGATCCAGAGCATCGTGTAGCTTTCCTTCCCGCGCCAATTTTTTGCATTCGGGAATCTTCACGTCGCAATTATTACTATAATCCACTTCCATCTTTACGATTTTCCCGGAATCCATTGTGTTCTCGGTCACAGTATATCTTCCTTTGCTTCATAGAGATTAATCGAGCATTATTGTCAGGACCGCGGTTAAATAGTGCAGCAAGTTCTGTATATTGAATGCTTACCTAGGCAGTATATATTAGGGAAATTGTGAGAAACTTTCGTTTCGGCAAGACTTGTACGATAAACGCAAGTGGTCGCCCTAATCCAAAGGTAACCAATCGCTTCTGTAGAAATTTTGTTCGTTTATGTTCAGACCCACGCAGCCTATTCTTATCCCGATATGACAGGTGACGTATAGGAATTTTCTCGACTACGCTTCAAATTGCATATAAAACTCGAATAAATTCAATATTCATGTCGCTATATGTACGATTCAAAAACGATTGTCATTCACCATTCGAAAAACAGCATGAACGAAGAAGCAGATAGTAGTGGTGGCGAAATATCGATGGTTACTGCTATCGAAAACTATCGATATCGTCGATGGTTACTGCTATCGAAAACTATCGATAGTATATTTTACGCGAAGAATCTGTGGAATGTACAAAACGCGGAGCCGTAGGAATCTTCTTTAATATGTTAGAGTTTTAAATATCTCCTTATTACCATTCAAATCGTCTGTGTCCTAACCGAACCTAACACGTCATTTGGGCTCAAGTACGTACAACACAGACACACGCGCGCGCGCATATATTATGTTCCATCACTATCGATAACTATCGATGGTCGATAGTTCAGCTATCGGAAACTATCGATGGTCGATAGTTCAGCTATCGGAAACTATCGATGGTCGATAGTTCAGCTATCGGAAACTATCGATGGTCGATAGTTCAGCTATCGGAAACTATCGATAGTGCTGACTATCGGGAACTATCGATATTCCTCCACCATTAGCAGCAGTCCAACATGAAGTATCAAGCATTTGCATGTACAAATTGCATTTGCATGCATAAGTCGATGGATACGCTTTATTGTTAGAACTGGGCTGACGCGGCGACATTGTACGCTGCACACTGAACATTTGTATTTACGTTCGCATTTCATATTTCTATTCCGCCGTTTGCGTAACAACTCTAGCTGCTTACATTCAGTTCAGAAAAACACGAGACAGTTTCTTACGTTTTCTTCGTTCGTTATACCTTTCGTGAAATTTTCTCTCCAATATGTCCAAATTCGCGTCATTTTAACAAACCATAGCCTGCTCTGATAAAACAGATGTCACCATGTTAGGCGACAAGATTCGCGCAAAGCTGTGCTTGGTGTACAAATATGAATATAAATTGCGATTATTCTTCTCGTCGATACTATAATTATTAGTATTAGGTTGCATAATGTTAACGCGTTTGTCGTTGGTTCGATGCAAAACTAAGTTTGAGCATTTTGCATTTCGCCTTGTTGCGACTGATTCGATTCTGCGATCACGTTGGTTAGTTTCCATAAAATCGAATCAATAAAGAATCAATAAAGTAATTCGTTATTATTCCTTGGATATTTAAGAAATTTTGTCGAATCTTGAACGTTGCAAAGCTATCCAGATTAAAAGACATCTAGAAAGTTGTTTCTTCTTTCCTTTTTAATTCCTTTTTAGTTCGTTTTTAATTCCTCCTTAATTCCAGACATAATCAATGCCCATGTCTGAGAAGGAAGGAAGCCAATCAGCTATGAATGAAGTGATAGGCAAGCCGGAGGAAATGGGAGAAAATTTAACTAATGAAGACGCGCCTGTCAGTCTCGAGACAATCCCATGCGAGAGTGCGTTGGTACGAAATGGGAGTCAAGTTACGTCCAAAGACAAGGCAAAAAGTAATAGAAAAAAGGGTTGATTCTATTCTACAAATATAAGCTCGATGCAATGTTTAGCATTGATTGGTTTGAATGTTTATAAATTTTTCAGTCGATATCTTATTAAAGGCCACCGGAAATGCCCCAATAATGAGGCAAAAAAAATGGTCCGTCAGCCAAGATTACTGCATGGGTCGTATCTCAGACTTTATCAGGAGGTACCTTAAATTAGATTCGAACGAGAAATTGGTAAGTGTAACGTACCAATTGTATTTTTTCCAGTACTTCTTAGTCTTCTAATCTAATGCAGAAATATATGATCTTTGCCAGTTTCTTTATGTAAATCAAACGTTTGCACCTGCACCAGATCAGGTTGTGAAAAATTTATACGATTGCTACGGTGCAGATGGGAAATTAATACTTCATTATTGCAAGAGTCACGCTTGGGGTTGAATGCCTGGCTAGAATACTTGTCGCCTTTGTTGGAAGACAAAAACAACCATTCCATGCGGACTTCAATGCTATCGTTATTGTATACACATGGATATTATATTTGCATCTTATTCCACAACTGTGGGAGATTCGATCGGCCGATGCAGAGCGAATCGTGCGTCCGAAGCTTTCCACATATAAAGAAAGGTAGAACAGATTAAAAGCAATGCTGTAAATATATAGCGAGATTCAAACTGTTCCTGTAACCCCATAAAATTATTTCTTTTTATTTTTCCATTGATTCCCTGGCGTTTTCTATTTTCGTCGCAGGAACGAAACACCGAAACGAGATCGCAAAAAAACGTCGAATGCTTTAGATTTCAGAAACATAGAGAAAAGTACAGAGAAATCGTGGAGATCCATTTCTAGAATGTAGTATTTAATCTGTAGTACATATTTCCAAAGTAGAAGGGTATTTCCAGAGTATTATAGCACCGTCTGCGCTTACTGTAACTATAAATTTACTATTTGGAGCAAACGCACAAGCTGTAATTGCAGCAGCGTGCGCGAGGCCGAGACGAATAGTACTTGCTGTTCGATAGTTCCACAGTTTTACTATACAATCGTCTGCACCGCTAAGAAAATGTCGTCCGTCGTGACTGACACTTAAAGCGTTTAACGTGCCGGTCATTGAACCTTGAATTTCTCGCACCAATGACCCATCCAAGGTTTCCCAGTAAGCTATTTTACGGTCCTTACCGCATGTTAAAACTTGAACACCATCAGGAATGAAAGAAGCAGCCATGTACATTGTGTTTCCTCTCAACATGAACTTCCTCGCCAAACATCTAAGGAACAAACGGGAAGAGAGTAATCTTGAGAACTTGAGGAATTTTTAGTATTAAATCGATTCCATCTGATTATACCTCAAATCCCACAATATACATGTACCATCCGAACTGGAACTGATCAAACTCTGATCATCCGGTGAAACGTGCAACGACGTTATTGGACCTCTATGCTCCTTCAGGACCTTCAATAGGTTTCGTGTCTCCGATTTTCCATTCCATACTCGCACCTAATCGATCATAATGTGTAATAAGAAATTGGCAATTACTTGCAGGCGAAACATTTTCACGTGTGTTCATATACCTGTCCGTCGCAGCCGCCGCTAACGAGCTTGCTGTCGTCACTGGTAATAGTGATTGCTGACACGGATCTTGTATGTGCACGATTAATCTCGTACAAAAGATGCCCGCCGTTTAAAGCAAAACTCCTTATAACACCATCGTTCCAGGCTTTGTCCAATAAATAGGTGTGATGCGAATACGATTTCGGATTTTCGAATACGATACGGAGGAAATCGGTATATAGCATGTATACATATACGTACATGTACTTATGCATAGATTCGAGAATCGCCACTCACCGGATAGTATAGAACCGCCGTGACTATCGAAGCAGAGACTGGAGCAAGCAAAATTTGGTACGGTGATTCGGAGCAGTTCTTTCTGAGTCGTCAACTTCCACACACGAATATCATTCTTTCCGCTCGTTACGAATATGTCCGAGCAGGTGCTAGAATGAATTTCAATTAAACACACGTATATATAAGTAAATGTAAATAAATTAACCAAATATGTTTCAGTTCTGTTAGGTTTGCTGTAATCGCACCGCGGAAACGCCAAATCGTATATTGCGCTTGTGTGGCAGGTGACGATCAAACGGGACCGAAAACTGGACAATTCGATCTCATGGATCTCGCATTGGGCGGTTCCTACTAATATTAAATCATTTGTGCGTCGAATCATCGAGGTCACTATGCCGCACACATTCGTTGTGCGAAGCTGCAAAAAACTTTATTCTTTCAAGTATCGTTCTGTTTTCGCATTTTCATTGCCGCTCACCGTTATTATAGCGGGCACGATCGGCAGCGTTTTCATTTTCCTCGCAGCATATGCCGTCGACCCTATTGCTATTTCGACCAATTCGATCGTACCATCCCCTGCGCCTACGATCAACTTTTCTTCCCCAAGTGCCAACAAATTACTTACTCCACCTGCGTAAACTATCCCGTTGCCATCGTATCCATTTCTATTCTTTACACGGGACGACGGGACTTTCGAGAAACATCCTATCATAGTCGGATAGCTGGATGATTCTGCCGATTCTCCTATGTTTAGCCTGTGGGGGATGGATGTTTCCCATGTAGCAATGAAAAATGAGCAACGAAGGAATCATCGGGACACTGAGTGTGCAACCTTGCTTTTATTATGTCACCAGATGTTGTCCCGCCGTATACATGTTCGTCCTTTTCATCTATAATCAGACAGTTGACCGCGCGCTTGATCTTTCCAACTTTGACCTCAACTCCGTCTATTCTGCGATCCTTGGTACTTATTCGCCATAACTTGAAAGTTCCATCTCCGGCGGTGACGAAACATCTCTCGTGAATATTTGCCCGTGCGATTGTCACCGCGTTCCCATACGCTTCGCTCCCCGCGAAGGCACCTGTGTATCATCTGTATCATCTGTACCGTCGCGTCGTGCGAAGCATTTGTACCTGCTCATAGATATCGTAGATTTTTGAACAAAATGAACGATATTAACGCAATGATTACCAGAAAGTGGACTCTGCTTTCGGACATCCCATATTATGATGCGACCGTCGTCTCTACCTCCGAGGCTGATCAGATATTCTCCTCCCTCTGTAAAGCACATACCATCGACCCTGACCTTGTGCATCTCGTAACTGGCACTCATTTCACGTTTTTCATAGTCCCATATTATTATTTTAGCCTGCAAGAAAGACTTTACCTTTATCTTCCTCATACGATTCATGCGTTCCACCACGATCACATGTATCGACTGTGTACCTTGAAACCGTGATGGTTCAATTGTCCGGAGGCTATCATGTCTCCGTGCGATGACACACATAAAGCGGAAATCAAATTTTCGTGACCGGTAAGGAAGAATTGTTCACCGGTTTTCACTCGTTTGATAGTTACTTTCTTCCCCATGGGGTATACGAGATCTTCTCCATTTGGATGAGCGTGTAAACCATTTTTCACGGAACCTGATCGAACGTACACGATTACGATTCAATGAATTCCAGACCCTGTTTTGCCCAAACAATAATATGTACACAGATTCTATCTACTAACCGTCGAATGCTATTACACCGAATATTTCGAGCTCTTCTACGTTCATAATGGAAACTAGCAACTTGAACTGTTCTTTATTAGGACCAACTTTTAGCGTAACACCATGGAGTATCTAGCGGAAGAATTTCGTTGTTATGACAACTACAGTATAAACCAGTGGATAAATGATACATACTTACTGTAACGTATGCACGTAGGAAGCAGTTCATATGTGTGTAATATAATTAATAATTAGAATCAGAATCGATGAACATGGCAACCAATTGTACTAAGCAACGGCGTTCGATGGACTCTGTAACAAGTGACACGCGGTAAAGAACAGAGAAAAACAATAAGGTTTTCAATCTTTTGCGATTAATATTTTAATATATTAATATTTGTTAGTTGCGCAACATTTAAATCACCCAGTTGATAGATGGCGAGCTTTTCGCGTCGCGAGCTTTTTGACCGACAGCCCCTACTTCTTGTTGCACCCCGCCGTCAGATAGCGCCGCTATATTCGTTTCCAAATAAATTTCATAAGGTTTCGCCGGTAGAATCGGAGACTGCCGCGAAGTTCGAAGGGGCGTCGTGTTTTCCTGGAGCGTTGTATGCATGCTGTACATATGTGGCTGTGCACATGTACTATATTATATCGTTTCGTCGACAAAGAGCGTCCTTCTGCTTTCTGATTTACGATGGATTTACTGCCGTAAGCAATTTTAAGCTTGTTGCTTAGTTTTACAATATTATCTTATAACCATTCGTGGCATTCAAAACGGCCGATGTATGAGCATGTTGCTGACACATATTCGACATAACCAAACTTCGTCATTCGATGTTTCCCTTCAGTGAGGTCGATTCGACATTTTGGAAAATTGGCAGATCGAAAACATTTCAAGATTGGCCCTTCCAATCCACTGACAATACATGCAATCCCGAGCGAATGGCTGCGGCTGGTTTCTTTGCTGTTGGCGGCAAACAAGAGCCTGACTTGGTGGAATGTTTTATTTGCTCTAAACAATTAGACGGTTGGAATCACAATGATGATCCATGGTATGGTTGTTAATGCTTCTCCCTTAGCCATGTTACAGCTATATGTATATTTTTAGTCGTTCGATCGATCGATCGAACATAGCTTAACTGTCTATGACTTTCAGGGACGAACATGTAAAACATCAATCGCAATGTTCATTTGTAAGATTGAACAAGCCGGACGAGACTTTGTGGACGGTGCAAGAGTTGTTCGACTTGTTCAAAAAGTATATTGTGAAAGAATCCGTAAGTATTTCTTTGCGACATGCAATTACTATTATCATATATATATATATATATATTAAAGAACGATACAGGAGTTTGTATAAATTTTATAGACGCTTGAATTAGATCGGACTGTAGCTAAGGCAAAGGAAGAAAGCGCCAAACTAGTCCATGAAATACCCCACATTTACAAGGGTTTAAGAAAGACTTATATCTATAAAGATCAAAGTTAAGATTTTTTTCATACACTTGCTCAAGGGCAGATCCTTTGTTTTACTCAACGAATTGGCAACAGGTATTTTCTTATTACAATTTTGCACATTTTTCCTTATTTCCATCCTTCATACCATCCTTCATACCTTCCTTTCTTCCCCTCTACCCCTCTACCCTCTAAGCGCATCTTTTCTCATCAGTTTTTTTCATCTTTTATTGCCCTCCTTATTATTATACTTTTTTAAGAATAAATTTTTGTTTAATAATGCAGTAAAGTTTAACGTCTGATTTGTTATCTGTTTTCTTTTCATCTCCTGGTTGATGCGGACGATAATGTTGTACACTCATAAAAGGAAGCGATAATTTATTCGATAATGATCTAAGATTAGCGAACGCAATGAAATTGAATACGATAGAGGATCGACGGTATCGCGCCCAGGCAATTTGCGTTGTCCATTCTTGTCAAACATGTTTGATTATATCACGATGACACTTAATTCTATTTAATTCTACGGTATTAAAGGTAAGAGCGGTTTATTATCGATGATCTTGTCTGGTATCAAGGGAGAAGATCGTGTAAACTTTATGGCAGCCGGGCATCACCGTTTCGTTTAGTCCGTCGAACAGTGCACCTCCTACAGTTAGTTAGACCCGAGACACCTTGGTCGCTGTTTTTTCCAAACATCGTCGACCAGATCAGTTAGATCGGAAACAATAATATAATCGAATCGAATCGAAAGCGGTTCCTCTGTATTCCACTGCAACGATTTTGGAACGTCGAAGCGTTGCGAGATCAAGGTTTTGTCTTCGAATTTCAATTGTCGTAATCAGACGACTATATGTATCAGAATGCGCGGTAGTACCACGGGGAAATTGGACAGGTAGTATTGGGTTTGCAGTACACGGTGCTTACTAGGAGAAGACGCAGCCGCGTATGTAATCAGATTGATGTAAGGTTGAAAGCTTTGACTCGCGCTGATCATTGATCGGTCGGTTTACCTGGAATCCATGTGGACGAATATTGATAAGTCGTTACATATCCTTCTGATAGGATAAGCGAATCGAAATCTGAATATGATGTAGTCCCAAGTAAATGTGTAACTGGACGTTAGAACGGCCTATTTTCAAGCCGTGGCGCGAGGCGCGGCTTTCTTGTCTTTTGCCCTTATGCCCTTATGCCCTGTTTCTCTCACTCTCGTTCTTCATCTTATCTCTCGTCTCCTCCAATGCTGTCTTGGCCGAGTCGGATGCCTCCAATGGAAGCAGCGCGTGTTAAACAGCTAACAAGGTACGAGAAATAGGTAGACAACCTGTGACACTATGCGCGTTATCATTCCCCTCCAAATTAATCAGTCATGCCTTCCCCGTATCAACTTTTACCAGAAGGCTTAGCTTCTTATCCACGTTTCCTTTCCCTTTTCGCGTTCGCCGAGGAACACGTGTACGAGTATAAAACGAATTCGCACGGGGAGCATCGATTCAGTTACCTGCAACATGTTGTCGGGGTACACAGCTATCGGCTACCATTAGCGTTCATAAGATATTGTGACTTTTCGCGATCGGCCTCGCCCCTTGATACTATTATATCGATAGTACAGTTGCGAAAATAAAAAAGGCGATCCTGTTGGCTTGTGCTATTGCGAACGTTTCAGTCGGTTCGTTGGCAGTTTCTTTTAAGCAGCCGAGCCTTAGAGGGCAGATTCGTTCGTACGATGTTATCCGTCTGGAAAACATGCTGTAAGTACTACTCTACTGCTACCTTCTGAACACGATAACGGAGCTGGGCCTCGATAAACTCGTCACGTCTGTTGAAATATGGGTATAGCTCATTTCTTTATTTGACAACATCTTTACGTAGCATTTCGTAGCATTTTGCAGCATTTCGTACCATTTCGTACCATTTCGTACCATTTCGTACCAGTACGTACCATTTGGGATTTATAGATATTTATATTAATACTAGTGTACATCAGAAGAACTACCAGGCAGGGGAACGCTACTCTTACAATTAGTTGAATCACATTTCACGCCGGTAACCGCATGTTCAATAATCATTCTACCTTGGTGTTGTTCAATTTATTACTGCTTGTGCGATAAATATCCAACGAAGGGAATTTAAATTGCCTAGTAAGAGCTACGGTGTATACGTATATACAGTTTCCTATCTATTAATGGAGATTGGAAAACTTGATGTCCCCTCCGTCGAGTAATTTTTACCTGGAATAAAAGAATTGATATTTTTGAAGAAATACGCTCGCCACAAAATGACCGATGACTTTGTACGATTAGCGTGGGGTTTGCTCATTGTTTAGAAAAATGGTAGCCAAGTAAGCTCGTATGCATAGGCTAGAGAGTCTTGGAGATTCAATTGAGAATTCCTTAAATGCTCCTGCACACGCAGCAAAAAGTTCCATTGTCCTTGGACGAAACTTCGTAAAGCATAGCAAAGCGAAACGAAACGAAACGAAACGAAACGAAACGAAACGAAACGAAACGAAACGAATCAAAGCAAAGTAAAGCAATCGAATGCAGTGCGATGCAAGGTTGATTTTGAGGAAGAATACAAGAATTACATATTTGCAAAGCATTGAATGTTTAATATATGTGTCACAATACTGCGAACACGGACAAGGATGTACTTTAGAAAGGTTTAAAGGGAGATTCCACGGTAATATTTGCAGTTTTCGAAAGACCCTTTCTTCGCAACGAAAATGATTAAATAAACGGAGACAAATAATCGTCACCCTAAGGTAGGATTACATCAATTAAGAACATTTGTATCTACAAAATTGAGTGGAATAAGCCTGGCCATCGGTTTTTCGTTATCTTTGCGACGAATAAACGAGTCTACCTGCCGATATGATTGCCCCGTAAATCGCACTGGAATATTATTGGTAGTTTTTGGCTTCTTGTATTTGGATTTCCCGTACAACGCGAGATAAGATAAATCTGTTGATGCTGCGTCTGCTGGTATGTATTGAATCGAACCAATTGAAACAAAAAATTTATGCGTTTCTTGGACTGGCTTCGATAAACCGATCGATGATTCGTTCCTCCGCTAATAAGAACAGGAGAACATTTCATTTTTTCGGTGATTATTATTATTGGTGTCATTATCATTGCCATTATCATTATAATTATCATTATCACTATCATTAGCTGAAGAAAGAATCAGGAAAAATTTGATGGTTTTTCAAGACTTTGCCCCCCTTTTCCTGAACGTTTGCCTCTACTTGTTCTTCGTTTTCCATGGTACCAGAGATAACAAGAAATTGCGCTAGAAGATACGGTAGTTTTTGTTGTCGATGCAACGCGACAAATATTCATCTTATGCTTTTTCCTCTACTTTACGTGGAACTCGGCATGTGTGTATATATGTATATTTACACATATGTACATGCATTATTCAGCATTCATTTCGAGCCAGATTTAATCGAGAATTAACTCACGATTCCGTTTATCACCACGAAACGAATGTTTCTCGTACTTTGCCGACATTGTTGAAATTTTTCCTTGGACTGCTGCCTTTACCCGCGGTACCTTATTATTCGAATACTGTTGTCGTAATAAACTCGCAATCGAATGCAAAGCACGTTCTTCTGATTATGTACATCCATTCGATAATACGAATACGTATACGTACTTATATGTATGTATATACAATTAAAATCAAGTCACGAATGATGGTTGCGTGGTTTGAACGCTAGGTGTATGATCTTTTGCACCAAGGATGCGTTCCTCGTTCTCTCCCTCTCTCTCTCTCTCTCTCTCTCTCACCCTATCTATTTATCTATCTATCTATCTATCTAATAGATATAGCTAGCTAGCCAGCTATATCTACATCTATATCTATTTAGCTAGCTATCTTTCTGCCTTTTCGGTAGAGCACAAATCGAAATCGAAATTATGCTATGCTCAAGTCACAGTGGTACGTGCATGGAATCTGACCTTTACCTAGATAAGTCTGCACAGCTCGTTAGACAGCTGCCAATAGGGAAAGGCTCTGCCGCTAATCGTCATTCCTTCCGCGCTGTTGACCTCCGGCTTTCTTCTTTGCGACACTGTGAATCCATTTATCGATACTGTATCGCCAATAAGAGATGCTTATTGTACACAGGTGTTAGAATACCACAGCGATGGATATTCGCAATAATGGGATTTTTGGCATTGTTCAACGCTTACGCGATGAGGGTTTGTCTGTCGATCACGATCACCGAGATGGTACGCGGGCCGGGTAATGCAACGCACGAAAATGATAATACTTGCCAAATGATGGAGGAAGATCGTAGACCAGATATGAACGAAACCGAACCGTCGAACGCGAAGGTGTACGACTGGGATGGTGTTATGCAGGTAATGAACGCGTCCACGTTGCTGGGTGATCGTCGTACGTAGATATTTACAATTAGATTTAGGTGGGCTCCGGCCACGATGCGATGCACGCTCAGAAAGAATGTTCAGGTACATGTGATATGCATTTCGTTCAGGGTATTATTTTGTCATCGTTCTATTGGGGCTACGTGGTAACACATTTACCAGGCGGGATGCTATCCGAAAGGTTCGGTGGAAAACACTCACTGGGCCTGGGCATCCTGGCGACCGCAGTCTTTACGCTAATTACACCGATCGTAGTGGACTACGGAGAAGCCACAGGCCTGATCGCAGTACGCGTGCTGATGGGCCTCTGCGAAGGTACCACATTTCCAGCATTGAACGCAATGCTCGCGCAATGGACACCACCGGAGGAAAGATCGAAGATCGGCTCTCTGGTGTTCGCCGGTGCTCAACTCGGCACAGTGTTCGCCAATTCGCTGTCCGGTCTCATCCTTCATTATTCACCTATCGGATGGCCAGCTGTGTTTTATGTGTTTGGCAGCATTGGAATTATTTGGTTTTTATTATGGTTGATAACGTGTTACAACAATCCAGACACGCATCCGTTTATTTCCGAAAAGGAAAGGAACTTTCTACGCGACCGTTTACACGCCCATACACATAAAAAACCACCTTCGGTACCATGGAGGCACCTTCTTAGATCCGTGCCAGTTTGGGCCTTGATCGTTGCACAAATCGGTCACGATTGGGGCTTTTTTACTTTGATCAACGATCTTCCCAAATACATGAGCAACGTTCTAAAATACTCGATTAAGAGTAACGGCCTGCTGTCCGCTTTGCCTTACTTAACGATGTGGCTCTGCAGCGTAGTGACATCCTGTCTGGCCGATTGGATGATCACGAGCGGTTTCATGTCGCGCACCAACGTACGCAAGCTAGGCACCACCATTGCCTCGCTCGGTCCAGGTGCGTTCGTCATTGCAGCATCTTACGCCGAATGCGACAGAACAATCGTTGTAGTCATGTTCACCGTCGGTGCGACGCTAATGGGTACGTATTACCTACGCCTGCCTATCAACGGCTGGAATAATTACTCAATCCTTTCGTTCGTTTCCTATTCCAGGTACGTTTTATCCGGGAATGAAGGTGAACGCTCTAGATCTGAGCCCAAATTATTCCGGTACATTAATGGCACTGGTGAATGGAATAGGCGCCCTTACCGGTATCCTGACACCGTACATCGTTGGGGTGCTCACACCGAACGAAAGCCTCACCGAATGGAGATTGGTTTTTTGGATCGTGCTTGTTGTTTTCGTCGTCACCAATCTGGTGTTTGTGTTGTACGCGAGCGGAGAGGTCGAATATTGGAACGATCCCGAGTTTGTCAGAAAGGAGCGAGAAGAAATGCGAACGAAAACCGAGCTAGGAAAAGATCCAAAGAAAATTGAACAATCGATCCCATAGGGGGGCAAGAATACGCATACAACGCGCATTATCCTAGGTGATTATTCGAGCGATCCGTCGAACCTGCAATGCAAACGAATCCTACCACCGGCGCGTTCCACTGCACGGCGCTACTCGTTGTCAGGTATCCCACGATAGTTACTACTTGTCCTCTTTCCTTTTTCCATCTAGTCCAAGCTGAAACCGATCGGCTGCATTGTACCGGGATATATGTACATAGAGCGCAAGTTTTCGAGCAAAATTGCACAGGTTGATGTCACATTGACGTGTCCTCGCGACGAACAAAATTCAGTGTACCTGAAGCGTTCGCGCACGCAACGCCAAATTGCGCGATGCCCCTCTAGTATTTTTATGGCATCCGCGTTATCGAGATTCACGAGTGAAACGCGAAAACGATGCGATTCACGAGTGTGAGAATGAGAGTGAGTGTCAGAGTGAGTGTCAGCGTAAGTGTCGGCGTAGCGTTAGTGCGAGTCTGTGCGTGATTGAATATCTAGTTTACTTCGGACGCGTTTACGAACAAGTATACACGCGTATAACTCTTATTGGTAGTGCGATCGTCTGCTTCAATCGATTATCGATAGAGTAATATCCCTGCAGCATCGTAAAGGATCGAACGGATTAGTCGTATCGATAAACAACGCGAGTTTCACCAGCACAGATCGTTTCATCGTTGTGTCTTTCCAATGGGAACCGTTTCTTTGCTCTTGATGCTAATTTGGATAAGAAATTCGTAAGCAGATACACAAATTTCTCCCACTTTATACTAAAGTATATACTGTATTTATCTATACCGACGCTTCCATTTTTCTTACACGTTCTGCAGCTTTCTCCTTTTTACAAATATCCTTTTATCGGTGTCCTACTATTTACAGTTCACGCACTTCCCACCGATGGATGGCGATTTGAATACCTGAGCGCGTTACACATATGTATGTTATATACGTATATACATTCCGAGAAGCATACGACTTCCCGTTAATTATACTTGTACGTGCATCGACACGATGATTCTTTAATTCGAGGGCAAGGTCCAGACAGGCGACGAATCAATCTTCTTCCTGTCGTGTCTTCTCCGTTGCCCTCGATACCGAGTCTTATTCGGACTCCAATCGATGCTACCTTGCACCCTCCACGGTGTTGGCGACGTTGCACAATTTGTTGGACATATATTTCTATTGCTTGATAATTCTGTCTCGCATGTATTTGGAAACGTATAATCGGTGTTGTAATAGTTCCTCAAGGTTGGCTCGTCGCGGAAGGATTGCATAGCACACCATACGTGCATAAGCAAACACGGAAATCGTGAAAGCCAATAACCGGTGAATTTGTCAGGGATAACCCCGAGAGTTTCTTGGGCCTGTGGACTGAGTTCTCTGTAGTGGTGCTTCTACGAGACAACAGCCGAAGGAAAGAAATATGTATTAATTCGAACGATGTCAGAATTCTGCGTTTCCGTAACTCTACCTTGTTTCGCAATGCTCTCAGTAGATCTCTCAGACTTTCGCCCCGATAACTTCTATATTTTCGAAGATCCGTTGCAACCTCTACATCGATCAACAACCTCCAATCGCCTTGTATCACTCGGCTGTTATCAGATTCTAAGGCAACCAAGGCTGGGCTGTCCGCTTGCTCCTTTTCCACTCGATCGCTCACATCCTAATACAGCATAGTTCGTAAACGACCGAGTTCCACGAATACGATGCGGACGAGAATATTAATGCTAGTGCGAGAAATGGCTTATCACCTGGAAAAATCCGAGAATTCGAGCAGGTTCCCAGAATATCGGATGATCGTGAACAGCTATCACCGGTGGTCGTTCAGATGGATCGTTGGCGATCATCGCCTTTATAAGCACCACCGCCAGTTCTTTATCGTTTCTGGATATTCCACCCTGAAGGCTCGTTAAATCACTTTCACCACCTACGGTATATCATCAAGGGCGTATCGAATCAAGTAGGATATACGAATGATCGCGAATGATTGGAAACGAATAAGAAAGAAGGAGACCGAGATCCAATATGTTGGAGCACGATATTACTTACAAAGGATGTTGGCTTGTCGTCGCAATGGATCTCCAAATGGGTGTTTTCCACCGGATAGAACGTAATAAAACACGCAACCAAGGGAAAATATATCCACGGCACAAGTCGTCCTATCTCCGTTCAACATTTCTGGCGCGATCCAGCCGTCGGTTCCTGTTACACCGGACCTACGCGAAAAAGAGACACGACCCAGCTGTAGTTTCTTGCACAGGCCAAAGTCTGATATCATGGCCCTAATTTCACCGCGGGGCCCCGGCGTCGACAGCAATACGTTGTGTGGCTTGATGTCTCTATGCACTGTAACAACATTGTATCGTTATCATTCTCGTTACACCGTTGTCCCACCTCGAAAGACTCGAAAAACTATAGATGCACACCGATGTCGAGAAGATGTAAATGAGCTAAACCTGACGTCGCCTGTTGTAAAATACTTTTCCCGGATATATTTTGCCTCTCGTACTTTCCAGCCACGTAATCCTGCAGAGTAGCCTCGGCCAATTCCAACGCAATGTACCTGAACATTCTGTCCTGCTCGGTGCAAAAGTACCGCACAACGTTCGCATGCGCGTCCGATTCCCTGAGTAGCGCTACCTCTCGATCAGCGAACGAGAAGCAATCCGGTAGCAAACGTTTTACAGCTACGCAACGATCATCGAATTTACCCCTGGAAACGAAGAACTTGAGATACCAAAGGAAATCGAACAAACTCGGATTTTCTTCGATTCGTTACCTAAATACGAACGTTCCTTCGCATCCTTTTCCCAAGACTTGCCCCGTGTCGAATATTATCTTGCCGACTTTCACCACACCGTCGCCCATGTCTTCCGGATCAGCTAGCGCGTTCGTTCTTGTTCCGTAATAATCAGTCGTACGGCTACTTTCTCGCGAACCCTGTAAAAAATGTTTTAGTTATCCACAATCAACGTTACCAACCACACCCCGTGTAGCAATCACGCGTAATCCGTAGTATTCTGCAGTAAATCGTAATACCTGCGAGAGCTGTTGAAACTCGCGGAATTGTGCGTTCAAGTACCAGAACATCGTCAGCATGCATCCCAGCAATACGACCAACGTCAACATTAGTCCCTTATTTTCCTGGTGGACCAACCAATTGCTGCTTGCCGCGCAGGCGTTCAGGATAATGTCCCGCCACGGTTTACCGTCACCGGCACTCGCATCATTCATTTGCTCAACCTCGTTCATCAAGCCGAACGACAGTTGTTTTGTTGCATTCGAGTAACGTAGAGGCAACGTCCTATGGTTCACCGGATCGGACCGACCAGTGATTTGAAGCCGTTCAACATCTTGTAATTTATATTCCGCCGGTACTTCGTAATGACCTGTTTTTCAATAGGATCAAGGAAACACGATCAGTTGGCGATTATTTTCCCTCCCTTTCCCGTCATCCCTATCGTTGCTGCCTTACCTATCGTTACAAGTGCCTGGTATCCACCTTGGGCAATAGAATCGGCGTTACCGACGTATCTACGATCGTCGGACAAAGGACCGTCACCGTTTACGTTTTTACTTAATTGCGGAACGGATAAAGGACCCTCGAGCAACAATTGGCCAACGCTGCTCGATATCGTTGCCGTTGACGAGTCGACGAACGACGGCAGAGCATAGAATCCGTGTCTGTGTTGACCAACGTACAGCGTAGGGCTACAAACAGACAAACAGCAGGAATCTTGCGAAGGTGTTTCATTATGGGAGAGTGAACGACGACGGTAGCTCTAAGAGGGGAAATAGTTACTAACGACAGCTGAATGTCGCTTGGTTGGCTCGCGAAACGCTTCAGCAAACGGTCCAATGTTTCATCGGCGACACTGGTAAATGGAACTGTCAGTAAACCATCTTCTTCTACGATGTACACCGCAATCACCGGACTCTGCAGGTCTAGCTCCCACAGCACAATTCCCAATCTCCTGTCCACCGTAACGATTCGTCCCGTCGAGCTTGTCGTAAAATGAACCAGCTCTGCAAAAATAAAGGGCACTCGTTGTCCAATTGCGATCCAATAATGTCACAGCGGTAACAAATCTCCTACCATAATTATCTATTCCGTCGGGCTCCATCTTTCCAGCTGAATAGTCGTAAAACGTAACATTCCACTTTCGATTTGTTTCTTTACTATCCACCATAATGATATTATATTCAGTGCGCCCGATAAATACAGCATTCTGCATTTCTACGGGACACGTGTTTTGAACTTTGTCAAATCCTAAAAACTGCTCCCTCTGGCCGGTCCTGGGGTCAACACCGAACCATGTATCGATCTTTCGGCCTGTGTACAATATTCCGTCGCTGCTTCGACAAGGACTATTTGCCACCAGTTGAGGTATGGTGAACGGCAGTTTCTTAAGGGCTTCCGTTCCTGCCCCGAATACATAGAGTGAACCATCCTTTGGATCTGGTAGAAACACAGGCCTGGAACAAGCGCAGACGACACGAATAAGAAATGCACCGATGGAAGACGCCCGAACAAGAAACCGAAAACTGTACATCCATTTCACTTACGTGGAAGCTCGTGTGAAATCGACAGGTACCTTGACGATTGGCTCTGTAACAGTAATTTGATAACCGATCATTATAACAAATAATCAACCATAGACGTTATCCATACGCGCTTATGTTCAATGTCTGTACCGTCGCTTTGCCGCCATAGCAGGTTTCCAGTGCGTTGTTCTATACCAACCAACGAACCATCCAAGGTAGAAAAGATCAGGAGAGGATCATTTTTGTCCGGCACTAGTTCCGTATCTCTTTCCTCTTCATACTAAAATGCGTGTAACTTAAATTAACGATGGACACATTTTCGTTCATCTTTACCAAGAGAAATGAGGAATTGGAGGTATACTTCTCTCGCAGGGACATCAAAATGGTTCGGTTGTCGTCCCCCTTGCGCCCAAACACGAGCACACGAGTCGGACGACACGATCACCCAGATTACCAGCACGAACCCCTTGAATCGCATGATTTTGTGGATTCACATAATTTACATTACCGACTTTACGCATCAACGCACAGTTCCTAGTCAGCGTATTAATCCTATATTTCAAATGCAAGAACCTTGGAAGTTCATCTCAAGAATTCTCCATTAAACATTCCTCCCTGATGGCTGCAGCTCGTCATGGAACATATATTGCCAGACCATACTTCGTTTGGGTTCCGTCCTCCCGCATAATCGGATCCTGCATCGGTATCGAATCAATCGTAATAACAAGTTCCACAAAATTTTAAACTCGATAAGAGTTTGTCGAACAACCAGTGTACATCTGCCCTCGCATTGAGCAATGTCGTTCCATTTAACACCGTTCCAAGGCAAAGCGATAATCGATTAAAACGGATGTATCAAAAAAAAAGAAGTACAAGTACTTGAAACGAGGATATCCTATTATTACGTTTCATCACGAAACATCGTATCATTCATCGTGAACAGCAGCGAATTTGCAAAAAGGAACGGTCAACATTGACATATTTCACTCGACTCCGTACATGCTGTCATAGCAGGAGAAGTGTCGCCGATGCGTCTACAAAAAAGTTCCGAGTAACGTCATGGACACGTGGCTCGCGTGTGTTCGTGCACCAGTGCTCAATGCTGTTTTCACGTGTGCGCCCGCGCTTTTGTTAAAACATATCACTCCGGACTTGGGAACGCGTAATTCTTACAATTCATTATATTGTACGCGTATTCGCGATAACCATGCTATATTAATGAGACGTCATCTGGTTAGTACTGGAAAGTTTCGTTATTCTTCAATTTATCCCTGTTGAAGCAGTGTATCAACCTGAAGGCAGTACATACAAGTAAGAGGCATGAAGTTTTTCGATATCATCATTAGTCGACGCGAGGATATGCGCACGAAGATGATCGGTGGTTCGAGCACTGACAGGGGATTCCGGTGCATCCTTGTCGATTGATTCAACGATTGTAATAATGACATCGATAGAGAATCACGACCGGACAGCTGCGAACAATACATAACCACGGCGATGGATGTTTGTTATCAGTTGTCGTAGAAAATGTTCGCTAGTCGATTAATTATCGTCGAATAGAAGGGGCAAGGTTTTGCTTCAGTCATGAGCACCAAGCAGAGCCCGAGGAAGGTGACATTGGCGATGATAAAAGGTGAGGCAGATGATTTTTGGTACGCGCAATATTCATCGTGTACGGGCATGGTGTAGTAGTAGTAGCTTTTTGTGTCGGGCAAGATCTAGGCGGATTGCGTAATTGTTGTTTTGTCTTCCATTTGGGTTAGGTAAGTCTATCACAACCTCGGTCCCTGTGATACATTACCATGCCAGTGACGACGAATTGGAGGAAATATATCCTAGCACGGACGAAGAAAGGAGGCCGATTCGCGAGACCCAAGGTGTTTCGTCCAACGTGCCTTCTACTCTGTCGAAGAGCTTGCTTGGATCTGACTGTTCTGGCAATAATTCAGAGGTACGGTCTCTCAGTACGGAGAATATTCCCTTGGAAGGTACTCCGCCGTCCCTTGATCCATGGAAGGTGTTCTCGGAGATCAAGGGGAAAATAGCCAAGACGTTTGAAGATAAACTGTCAGAGATTAAAAGCGACAAAGGGAAACGATGTCACTCAAAAGGAGAAAGTTCAAGTATCAGCGACACAGACGATCCAGGGTGTCGTACTCCATTCGGCGATATATCGGGGGTGAACAAACACGTCGACGAAGCATCGATCACAGTCGTGCGACAGAGAAGCAATCAAGCTAGATACGTAGCATTTTCCGGGGTAACGACTGGCTTGAAAGACAAAACATTGCAGGACGATTCGGTGGAAAGTGGCGTCGAAGCATCTGAATTTCCTCAAGACATTACCGAAGACGTAATCGTCCATTCTCCAAAGGACAGGCTACATTATGCACAGACATCCGATAACAATAATTACACACCCATTCATCAAGAACAAAGTAATTCGCGTTCAACCACATTTTCATATCGAACGAGTTTCAAGGCTATGTTTTTCCATTCGTTCAAACACTTAATCGTTCAGTCAACTTGTAAGTCTGTTGCTGCTCTCATCGCTATTTCTTGCATTTTGCATGTTATTCCGGTACCGGACTATTTATTAGGATTTACAATGGGTGTGCTTGCGACAATTACCATTTATAACATAGTAATAAAGTTTAAAAATATTCTAACCACTTTGCCAGACGAAAGATGCGTGTCTAGTCGAACGATACCTGTTTTAGAGATACCAGCAGTAGAAGAGTACGCAGCGGTAGAAAGATTTCAGGGTTGGCTGAATGAACTACCATATAGTTACCAACCAAACAATTATCACGTGGCACGCACAAAATCAGTTTTCTTCAGATTAGAGGGACACATATTGCGTATTATGGAAACAAGAATGAAAGTACCAAAGAGAGCAGTGTGGGACGAACCAAAGCATAAAGTGAAATTTGTGAAAAGAAGGGTTTACGATTTAACCGGTGCAAGAATAGAACTTGTTCCACGTGGACTTACCAGACGGCGAAGATGGAGTAAAAAATATCCGATTTGTATAACACTTAAGAAGGAGGCTTTAATTTCCAACGTCGCCTTGAAAAGTTCGACTAACTTCGACACTTCCCATCATGGTTTCGCTTCGGAAGGGAAGGTAAGGTACAGATCGGATGGAAAATCTCTCGAAGGCTGGGTAAAAGAGACACGTAGTTGCGGGGCAGTCCGACTTGTCGACTCGGGAAATGAGCGAACGGTCATAAATCGTGAAGTCGGAATCGGTGACGGTAGGGAAGAAGAAGTGAAAGAAGAAGAACAGGAGGAAGAGGTGGAGGAAGGGGAAGAGGAAGAGGAAGAGGAAGAGGAGGAGGAGGAAGAGGAAGAGGAAGATGAAGATGAAGATGAAGTTGAAGATGAAGATGAAGATGAAGTTGAAGATGAAGATGAAGGTGAAGATGAAGATGAAGATGAAGATGAAGATGAAGATGAAGATGAAGATGAAGAAGACAAAAAAAAGGACGATCACGATGATTACGATGACGATGAAGTCGAAGACGAAGACGAAGACGAAGGTAGCAATGAAACCTATAATAATTTTATTTGGGGTAACGGCGACATTGACAACGAATTCCTGAAATATGGGGTATGTTTTTTAGAGAGCGAAGGGACAGAGGAATGCACGGACATGACAGGGGAAAAGGATCAAGAAATCCAAGTTGTTAGAGCGACGAAGAGAAATCCAAGGAATGCGTACGGTTCTACCAATGAGAAACGAAAGGAAGTGGCTAATGGGACGAAAATTCATAAGAAGTCGATCGTGACGAAATGGAACAAGAAGAATAAGACCTGCGATGTGTTTGGAAAGCATAGCGATGGAACGGATAAGAGGCTGGGGCTGAAAGGGAACGAGGGAAAGGAGAAGAACGAATTGGTCGATGGGTTGGGTGTGGAAGACCATGCAGGGGTTGAGGTGAAGGAGGTGGAACAGTTGGAAGAGAAAGACGATGAGGAGGAGGAGGAGGAGCAAGAGGGGGAGGCGGATGACAACGGCGACGTCGAAGACGGAGTAGGGTACAACAAGGAAGACGAAGAAGAATTTCAAGAAGAAATGGAAGCTGTAGGGTTGGAGGAAAACGAACGGATGGAACGGGATGAGGGGAAGCAAGAGCACAAGGAGGAACAAAAATGGAGAGTAACGAAAGAGAAAATACGGATGGGGGAAGGTGATAACAAACTTGGGAGGGGGAGGAAACGGTGGAGAACGAAGAATAACGTATCCAAGTCGAAAAACTTGAAAAATATTTGTAAAACTTCCCTGAATAGTGTTAGACAAAGAAACGAATTAAAAATATTCGTTTTTGGTAGGGCTGATCGTGAAAAGGAAGATTGGTATAGACGTTTAGTTTCAGCCACGTCTCGTCGATGCAATAAAAAACATGACTCGTTACAGTTTGCAGTCGACGCGACGTTCAATGTGTCACGTACTCAATCAACGATACAGAAACCCATTAATCCTGAAGCGAAAAGTCCTTTTTCAGTTTGCAATTCGCACGACGCCGTACCTGAACTTAATTACAATGCATACATGACAAAATTGTTGGACAACGATTTACCTGCGTCTAGCGAAGGCAACCTTGCTGGCCTGTGGATTAATTGTATAATAGCGCGCATATTGTTCGACGTATGCAAATGTCCAGAAACTAAGAGTTTTATACAGGATAAGATACAACGCAAATTATCCAACATAAAATTACCGTATTTCATGGAGTGCCTTTTAGTTTCAGAAATAGCTATAGGTCAAGGAGCACCTGTGATTCGTAATGCAACGAAACCTGTGCTCAACGAGAGGGGGCTTTGGCTTGATTTCGATATCACGTATACAGGCTCGTTGACCATGATCGTCGAAACGAAATTGAATTTGATGAAATTAACTAAAGCCGGTCCGGTTTCCGGCCACTCGGAGAAACACGGAGAAACATCTCCGGAGAAACACGAATTGGCCACGAGATCGCCGATATTCGACAGTGATCTTGAAGATACACCGGAAACGTCTACAGAGGACGATTACGATACCACTAGGGCACAGTCATACAATGCGACTAAAGAGACAACGTAATAGAAACATAGCACTCTTTCATTTCCCCGTCTTGCCCCCCCCTCCCGTCTTGCCCCTCCTTCCTTCCTTCCTACGTTTGTAGGCGATGGTATCATATCTTTTCTATATTCTTTTTTTTTTTTCGCAGGTCCACACCATCATCTGGAAGAAAATTTCTTAGTATGGTGGATAGAATAGCTGCGAATAAGTATTTTCAACACGTGAGTACTGTTGGATATATTTTCTGGTCGTCAGTGAACGCATATCGTACTTTGTTTTAATCGTTGGTGTTTTTCAAAATCAGGCAACCGAGTTGTCCTACGTTCGAAGGGCCATGGAAGGTGTATCGAATACGGAAATACGGCTAATGGTCACCGTTTCAAGCGTGGAGGGGTGTCTATCAGTGAACATTCCACCGGCACCGTCCGATCGTTTATGGTACGGTTTCAAACCCGTACCAAAAGTGAATCTCATCGTGAAACCTGCAGTCGGCGAAAGAACGGTTAACATCGTGTATATAACGAAATGGATAGAAGCGAAGTTGCTCCGGGAATTTGAAAAACTGGTCGTCTTACCGAATATGGATGATCTCGTTATGCCGCTGTGCCCCAATTATCCGTGCTGCAGCGACACAGTAGTCGCAGAGCAGGCATAAAGGCGATGTAGATTCCATCGGAGCGAGCAGCAAGTTATATGTATACATTTCACACGTGGTGTAGTAATGTTCTGATTTTCTTTTGGGACCAGGTACGAAAATGTTCGGATGATGCAGTGAAATCCTCGAAGCGTAGGGGAAGGGTGCCGCGAGTCACTGCGTTCAGTAGGAAATCGATAGTTGGTAATAATAGAATGTCATTCGTTCGAAGCCTAACATTGAAATCGTACATTCGCTTATTACTTATACGGCCATTGTAATTATTTCTCGTTCCCATTATTCGGTGTTGGGAATTTTCGTTTCACCGTATCGAATGTAACCTGCGCGCATGACTGTAAATTGCTTCTACGCTACAATTACGCGCGTTCGTTGGAATAAATGACCGCTGGAAGGACGGAACCGGAAGGAAGGTGTTATCTTATTCTGTATACAACATTCCATAGTTATATACATTTGTAAGGTTTTCACTCGTAACGTGCGAACGTATGACCTCGTGGCCATACATTGTATGCGTCGCGCCGAATCACCGTCCGACGTCGTCGAACCTGTCACGTCAAAAACTGATGATCGACGTGGAAGACAGGCGGTTGGATTTATTAGAGACAAAAGGGATTCATGCCCGAACGCGCATGCGAGGCGGACGTGTTTAAGAAACGTGTACTAAATAAAATATAATAATCGTCCGCCCTTACTCATTGTACTAATTAGAATCGGAAAAAGTTTGCGGCGAGAATAATTTGTCGCGATAAAATTTGTAGGAAACAGTATCACAGTTCAGAGATCGCTACTCGAAAGTTGCATTTTCGATGAATCAGTTTCGAAGGACACACGGCGCAGTTTCTAATTCTCGGACTGCCTTTGCCCAAGTTTCCAGCCTCGGCGCACAGACCAGCACAAGATCACCGAGTCTTCGTTTGGCCATTATCAGAAATTCCCCTGGACCGTGGCGGGCGTCACAGGCGGTCGGTACCCTTACACGGAGGTTCCTGACACCATGGAACTCGGAAACGTCCGAATCGGTGTTGCTCTATTCGAAACGGGGACAGAGGACAGATCGGTGGGCATAAATCGGAGTATCAATACGTTTTCTATAGCAATCGTCCTCACCTCGTTCTCTTGGATACGTCGTAAAATCTTTGTTACCCGAAGAATGAGTTCGGCAGCTTCCATATTCGGGCGTCTCTGAACTGCACCGATCGTACCTCTAGCAACCAGATCGCTTCGACAATAAGCCCCGGCTAGTTCGTCCATGGAGCACGGTCTGCAGTCTTCTTCTTCCCCCCCGTTAAATTGGCGCAGTCTTGTTCGTCGGTTATCAACGTAGCGCAACTCCAAATCGTATTGCAAGCTGGCAACGCATCGCTCCCCGTACACAGGTTCCTCCGCTTCTACGTAAAGCGCAGCGGGCTGTAGAATCGCGTGGAAACATCTATGAGATGCTCGATGCTTGCCATCCCTGGGCGAGTACACCGGTCGTAGTTTCCCGTGTGTCTCCAAGTATACCCTTATCGGTCCGGAAACCTTGGTACAAGTTCGAAAGCCGGATAGCCGACGCGCGCGATCGCAACTATTCGGACCGTTCTCGGTCTCGTTGACATTATTCCGATTCGTTCCGATGAATTCGTAGCGAAGCTTGGCGACGGCACCGGCTAGAACAGGCGGCGAGAGTACAACGCGCAGCGCTCCACGTGGATATCGCCACGACACAGTACCCCTGGAGCATCGTAGATATACCGGTCGTACACCCCGTCCACCACCGCCGCTGTAATATACGGCAGACGATAAATACATGGGCATGTACGGGGATTATAAAATCGCGCGGCGTTGCCCCTGCAGCAAAGTAGAAAACCGGTTTCATCCTGTGTCGCGCGACTGGTTTTGCGACGAACAAAAGTAGAGAAGCTTTCGTTGGCCGTTATCAAGAGGAATTCAAGAGCGAATACTAACCTTCCCATCCAATCACATTGGTCAGCGTTTTGGAGAACGGCATGGTCGTTGGCAGGAATCGACGGTACGATTGGAACGAAAGGCAGTACGAGTAGGAAAAGTAACGCGCGAGATTTCATTTCTTTTCTCTCTCGAGTCGAATTCACTCGGCGCACCGTGTAAATCGGTCGGTATTATATCGCGCAAATACATATACATATATCGGAATAAGTCAGATCTAAAGCAATCCTACCGGTAACAACCCGCTGCGAACGTCGTTCCACATCGTTGTTGGAACCTCGCGATTGCACGATCGCATGCGTAGGGCGAACGAGGCAAAGGAGGATATGATTCGCAGGATCATGCTTGCCAGCGGAACGCGCAAACGAGTAATCGGAGAGCTGCGCACATCAGCCACAGACCAACACACCGTTTACACAATTAGAGCACAACTATCGCGGACAAGATACGTCGTATCGTTGTTCGCCGGCCCTTTAGCCCGAGTCCGACGTTCTCTACCAAAGTCTCTCAAGAGCCTGCTCGCGTTCGAGTCGACTCGTTCCACCTCGTTTCGTTTCGTTGGTCGACTGGCGCCCTTCTCTCCCGACACCAGTGTCCAGTGACCGCGATCGCTGCGTAACCGTGTCCAAAACGCTGGTCGAATTCGAATAGAAGAAAACGCCACGGTCGAATCAAAGATAAATTTTAATCGTCGTCTGGTGGCACGTTAAAAGTTGGACGGAGCGATACGCGTAGCTGGTATCCGAACGATGCGCTTTAATTGTTCTTCCATGGCGTTCAGTCTGAAATAGAAACAGAGGAAACATAGGAACAGAGGATCAGAGAAATTCGTAAGAATAGGATTGACGACGACGAGTCTTTACACTGTCGCCCGAAACGTGAGCCGATCCACGTATCCAGGAACTTGCTGAGCTGGACAAGGATCGCAAGGACGCACGCCCAAGATTTCCATCGCAGATTCGTAACGATCCAAGGACACGAGGTCCGTAGAATCTGAGCCGTTCAGGTTCCGAAAGAGCGCATCAAGGTGCCTGAAGTAGAGTAGAAAGAACTAAGCGTAATAAGCATCGGCACGCGCACGGTTACAGGCGGGTAGATACTTTTCGGTCCAGAAGAATCGTGGCTCTTTCAGTCCGGACCTGAACAATATACAGTCGTCCAGTAGTCGAGACAAGTATCGGATGGGGTCCACCGGTCGACGAACGACAAGGCGATCGAGGAGGTAACGGAAGGTATCGAAAATGTAGTTGCCCTGTCGGAAAGAAGGTCGTTTTTCGGGCACGCGGTACAGTTGGTCGTAATTATTTTTGCGGCTCTCGTCGCAGTTGGCGTTCTTTACCTCCACGTCGAAGGAAGGTCGTTCGTACGTCGGCGCAAGATGAATCGGTCTGCCTCGTAATCGTGGATACTTTGTAGACCGATCCCGAAAGCAGCGGACGTTTTCGTCCATCTTTCAAAAATAAGCGTGTGCAGGTTACGGGGACGATAATTAATAATAACATTAACGAAAGGCAATCGGCGAACTACCAAGCGGAATATCGTAGAAACGAAGGAATCGCAGAAGGCATCGGATTTGTACGCCGAAAGAATATTGGAAACAGCGTTTGTCATATCGTCCATGTATCAATATGTCAGAAATAATTCATTTATTTCTATAAGTTCGTTAGATTTTAAGTTTTGTTGTTGTTATTTCTTTACTGTTTCTATTTTGTTGCTGTTTTTATTAACAATGCCTGTGCTACAAACAAAGGAGCAAGTGCGTTTTGGTTATTTTTCGGAAGACGGCTACAATTCTGACGAATCGTCAGAATTATCAGTACAGAATTACAGAATCATCAGTATTTAGGAAGGGAGCATTTATGTTTAAGCTGTGCCTTCGTTTTTAAGGCAGCAATGTACACTTCTGTGGTAATATTTCGTTGTCTAGTTTTTAAGATCGTATGATATATTTTTATGAAAGTTTAGCTTCAGAAGTTTAGAAGTTTTAGCTTAGAAGTTTAGCTTTCGGTCGCGAACTTTCTCTTACGAAAAGTCGCGAAAATTCTCTTGTTGTCTTACTTGTACTACGATCAATTAATGATCGTTCTACAAATTGACGATAATAGGAGATTTTTCCTTTTCAAAAACTATATTCGAATTGGTTTTCGCGTAATTGGAGGGTGGAAGGGCCGAGGCTAGGGTGGGTCTCCATGCGCAGTAACCTCCACGTGGTGAGACCCGGGCAATCATTACTTATCGTATAATTATTAAACGTTCTAGAAACGTTTGATAATTATGTGGAAAATAATTCGAGCGAATTGACTGCGTATTGAACTAGGATACAATGTACAGTAATTCCCGCTTAATGTTCGTTCTTTTCTCCAATTCATGTTCGGCGAGGCTTCGCAATCAATTCTTGGACCTACTCCGAATCGGAGTATAAATTATACTCCAATTACAAATTTGGAATTATATATTTTCAGTAAAATCTCGATTAGTGCACTTCGGACGGGACCGAATGCGAACACTAATCGTTTGTAGAACGTTTATCGCAGGAATTGTCTTATATTAGTAAATGAGTTACTTTGTTATTGTTATTAGTTGAATATAGATAAGATATTGCCTGTTTTAAAAACAGTCAAATTTATCCAATGAAAGTAATGTAAAGTATAACTTAGAAATTATTTCATTTATTGATAGTACAATTGATATATGAAAATTGGTTATCATGTGTTCTGTTAATTAATAGACTTTTAATTAACATTACTTGTGCTGTCGTTTATCGCCTTTCATTGCGTCAAAGAACAAATGAAACCTTTAAAATTGTCTAATTTTTGCATCGTTTTCTATACTCTGTAGGTAACGTTGCGAGTGACCCGAAAATGGTAATGGGGCCCGGGCACCGACGAGATATATGAATAGACTGGACATCTTATGGACTTTGGTCACTGGCGAGATATACGAATAGATATACGAATAGATATACGATATACTTATATACGAATATAAGTCGATATACGACTTTTGTGGCCGACCGTGACGGCCATACCGACTCAGAAATCCGCCACTGATTTGAGCGTCCCCTGCTCATGAACAGTGAACAGTTAAAGAACTAGTATTTACTGCAGTAGTGTTAGGGACAATACTCATGCGATTGTGTGAATATATGTGACTGCTTTGGTGGAATCAGGAAAGCTATTTCTCGGTCAACGTTTCTGTAGAAAAATGAAACTACGGTCCCTGGTCGCGTGATACTCTTCCCTTCGGCTCGAGTTGAATGGAAGTCACATCGCGATGCATCGGGGCGATGAAATTAAAAATGAGATGCGTGTCACGTCAAACGTGCCGCCGGTGCTGCCCGTTATTATCGCACGGCAAAGAATTCAAGAATTCTTTAACGAGGATCGTAGGTTCTACTAAAAGTTGGTCAGAAATAGTAAAAGTCCAGTAGGTACAACCCTGGGATCGTAGGTTCATCTAAAACTTAGTCAGAACACACAGAAGTACAATAGGCACGACCCTAGAGTCGTAGGTCGGGCCAAAAGTTGTTCAGAAGCCGCGAATGTCCAGTAGGAACGACCCTAGAGTCGTAGGTCCGGCTAAAAGTTGGTCAGAAAACGTAGAAGTCCAGTACGTATAACCCTAGGATCGTAGGTTCAGCCATAAATCGGTCAGAACTCGAAGAAGTACAGTAGACACAACCCTGGGGTCGTAGGTCCGGCTAAAAGTTGGTCAGAAAACGTAAAAGTTCAAGAAGTATAACCGTAGGAGCGTAGGTTCAGCTAAACATTGGTCAGAAGCCGCAAAAGTTCAGTACGTATGACCTTAGTACAGTAGTACACAGGACCGCGGTCGGAGACCTTCGAAAAGTTCGGAAATTGCGAGTACATATGTACCACCGAGCGCGATCGAGCGGTACCGACGCGACGGCCCGCCGTGGGGAGGGGATGACGGTGCGCGGCGTACGCGGTGTCACTATCAGTTCAAGCGTCGTACCTTACGGGTTGTTTATGCTGTCGAAGGTTAGCGACATACATCACCTTACAATACAATAGCATCTCGGAGTTTACTTTACCACCGCATACGCTTGTCTATTAGTTTCTATTAATTAATACGCGTTTATTTAACAATCGATTGACTATCGCGGATATACATTAAACTCCTCGAGTCTCTTTTGCTGGACGCTTGACCGGTCTTCCGGTACCATCGGTTCTTTGATACGCGAGAACCAGTCGTTTATTAAAATATCGGGTTAATTAATTTATTAGTTTAAACGGTTCTTCGAATCTTTATTATATTTTATTACACGATTATTCGGATTAGATGCGGTGTTAAGGTTGCGTTTGTTTTCTTTGCAATGTCACTTACATACCCAGTTACATATGTCCTTCCGCAACTTTGAATTCGATTCTGATTTTAGCATAGGTTTATCACGTTGCTTTTCTTTTTGTTGCAGGTACAATGGATGATTGGTTGGTAAAGAATAATATATTGAAGCTGCAAGAATGGAGTACAGTATTGTCTCGACCGAAGCGAAAAACATGTATGCGACTGAAGCGAAGAGTTTATCCCCACCACTGGGGGGTATTCCCTTCGAGGGGTCCGAAGTTCGCTCGGCAATCGGTGTAACGTGATCCGGGTTCGGGTATATCGGTGGGCCAATACTAATTGAAGGATGCAACTTTGATATTTCTCATCCCTTTCTTATGAAATTTTTACACATTATAGCTGACATTTTTCTGATTAAAATGATACCAAACACGATATAATTTGAAGTATATTTAGTGGCTTAATTAATGGTAATAAGTTTCGACCGCGGAAAAAGATGGGCAATGATCGTGGCTGCTCGGTTCCTTATCTTTACTCGCTGTCCTTTTCTACGTTCGACGCTGTCGGCAAATTTCAATCAATGATGTCTGTATGCGAACGAAGCGAACCCCCGAGCCTTTCGCATTAGTCGAGACAATACTGTATTGAGATACAATTACTGCGATGCAGAACAATAACTCCGATGACCTATGATGAACGATTGGTAACATTTAACTTATTATCGCAACGGTTTATGTATATATCTTGGTATCTGGCGGTTGGATTTCGATTGAAAGTTATTGAACACTTTCATTACTGTAAATAGATTTCAATACTCAATTCTCTCTATTCGTATATCTATGTTCAATAAATAATGAAAACATTTCAAATAGAACTTACAATATATCATTCGCGATTGAAACTAGAGTCAGTAAATTTCATTAATTCTAAACGAAAAATTGAAATATGTTCAAGGTTTCGCTGCATATCGGTCGCGATTTCTGTTATAGCTTCGCTGGTGTTCTTGTTGACACTTTTTGTGACTTTGTCTTGTTGTTACTTGGCACAAGTACGGTCAAATTGAATTTTCGATGCAGGATTGCCTGCGTATTTACGTACGTACTCGTTGCCATGCCCTTCAAGCATGATAAATAACTTCGAGTCTTGATTTCTGCAAGCAGCTACGAGAATTTATAAATGCGCGATATTGTTTACTTACTAGGACCATGATCACTTTTAAAACTCTGACATAGAACAGTCACAATACGTTTTTGATAAATCATTTATATTAATCTATAATAATATATCTTGAATGGACAGTTAATAATACAGTAGTACTTTATTAAAAAACAAAAGCAGTAATTCCTCAACAGACATACAGAAATAAGAAAGAGACAAATAAAATCACATGTGTATTGCTTTAATTTCTACCGCCTCCCCTCATTTACTAACTTGTACAGATTTTCTTTCAGCAAATTTTGATGACCGCGCGCAATGCGGTTGGTAGAGTCAGTGCTTGTTCCGTTAAAGTTCTTTTCATTATTTTTTGAGCGCAACCGCTCTTAATAGTTACAATTAAATATAAATAGTAGTAAAGATACGCGAAAGTAGAGTCAGTGTTTGCTTCGAAATATTGCTCTCGTGAAAAAATAGAGTCACTTTGGTCGTCGATCACAATTATAAAACGCGCGCGATAGTAGTCTTTTATCTTCCTTTTTTTATCGCAATAAGTATTCCGGTATTAGAGTCAACACCTATGCTGTTCGGCGAGTTCGGGCTTTCATCCATCAACTTGAAGAGTAAGTACTTCTATATGTCTTTAATCGTATATTGCAATGATCTTTCATTATTATCATGTTCGAAAAGTACTGAAAATGCAAACATTTCAATGTTGTCTGTTCTTTTGAATGTTTCAGAAGCTGCCTTGGCTCAATTGTATCACCATAACGATATTGTTGGCCGCGCGCAAGGCGGTTGGTAGAGTCAGTGCTTGTTCCGTCAAAGTTCTTTTTATTATTTTTTGAGCGCAACCGCTCTTAAGAATAATTAAACATAAATAACAGTAAAGATACGCGAAATTAGAGTCAGTGTTTGGTCCGAAACAATACTCTCGCGAGATTAGAATCGGTTTGTTTGCCAATCATAAGGGTTCCATTTGAGTCAGTGTCCTGTTCGGCGAGTTCGGGCTTTCGGCCATCAACTTGACGAGTAAGTATCTCCTTATTTCTTTAATCTTGTATTGCAATAATCATTGATAATTAACACATTCCAAAAGTACTGAAAATACATAAATTTTAATGTTGCTTGCTCTTTTTGAATGTTTCAGCAGCTTCCAAGGCTTCGCTGGCGACAAGCTTGACCGTACCCCTGGCGAGTCTGCAACCGGTGAGTCGCATGCTTTAAAGTTCCTCTGGTCACTCAATCATGTCGCAGGACGAAAGGTCCGAACCGACACGAGTGACTGGTTGTAATTACGTAGATTTTTCTGGCAAGCACTGTGACCATGGGTATATGGAAATATACTCATGAGTAGTAACTTCTTTACTGTTTTATATTATATGAGGATAGGTCTTCTTGTACAACGCGTTTTTAAATAGCTTCAGTATAAAATATATCGCTATATACCTTTTTATAATAGAGTATTAAATTGAATACCTATGAACGGTATTTAAATAGTTATTAATTATTAAACGAATAGAAAGTAACGTCCAGTATTATACGTGCATTAGTTTGTAGTGTAGAAGTCGAATACCCTTCGACTTCGTTTACTTGTCAATTGCAATTACTGCACAGTTATAATAAATTGTTAGTAAGAGTATAATATTTCCTCTTTTTCTACTTTGATTATATATAAAGTAAAGACATTTACTTACCTTGTCAATTTGTTGGAACTATCGAATAATTTTATTATTCGATATCCATATTAGTCTTTAGCGTTTAGAGATATCAATAATTTCACTTTTTCCGCACAATATATCAATTATACCTGAATGTACAAGAAGACAATACGCGAACGGGTAGATCTCGAAATCAAAGCAATCTACTTTGAAACCAACCTTGCGTTTTAGAAGCAATGCTTTGATGATGGGACCACCCGAGGATGTTTCTATTTCATTCAAAGTATATTAAAGTAGAGTCATTGAATAATTTTTCTAATAAACTAGAGTCATTGCAGAATTTTTCTAATAAAGTAGAGTCATTGCACAATTTTTCTAATAAAGTAGAGTCATTTCATTTTCTCTTTAATAAAATAAAATCATATATTGATCTGGTATATATACATGTATATATTTAGCCCGTTAGAAAATCAGTATGTCTTAATCATTTTTGTAGACGAGGATTTCCAGGTTTAACCCTTTCCGTGTTCACTGCCCGGATCCCACTCACGTGCCCAGGTGCTACTTGGGTGGGAAAACGGTGGTAGAGCACGATGATATTTATTTAGTTTATAATGATTTATTGTTGGCGACTGACAGTGCGTTTGGTGTATCGTGCACGACGTAATATCCACATTGTGTGTGTGGTTAGGCTGTGGATTTGCGTCGTTCCGTACTAAAATAGCTATTATGACCACGATAAGATGTCCATTAATTTAAAGCAGAGACATCATTTTTACTATTAATTGCATTAATAATGCCTACTATACTGAGGCACGAAGTTTTGCCATTTAAAATGACAAAGGCCAAATGCCAAAGAGAATCGAATATACTTATCAATTGCTATCAAGTAGCCCTTGTATCGGTACTTTTTAATTATCCTATTGAATATCAATCGCGGCGTGGTTTTTTCCCACGAGAACGCAAAGATCCCAGCCACTGTCAGTCGATTTCAGAAAAATGGTACGTACATTAGAGTGTGCAAGTTGTGTGACAACACTTGGGTGTCGGGGGCGTCCCGGGACGCCTCCCTAGTGTAGGCTTTTGCGCCCAAGTGTTTGACTGAGAACCGTGGAGTGTCGTGTGTTGGTGTGCCTGTTTGCCATTTTTTAAATATAGGTCCAGGTAGGATAGGTAGCATACTTTCTGGTGTGATTGATAGATATAAGTAGGTAGGGCCGGGCAGGTTGACACAGTCTCTGATCGGGTAGGCACTATTTCGCGTGTTCAACCTGTTTCAGGAAATATAATTTGAAAAGTCGACGGTGAAGCTGTGGCGCGAACGAAAATGCGTTCGTCTCTGGCTTTGCCTATCGATTTTTCGAATTCTTCGCGGTCGTGGTCGCGATTCAGGCTCCGAAACGAAACGTGTTACATTATGCTCGAGGCTGCACGTGTGAACGAAGAACGATTACAATTTTAATCGTAATCTTTGCGATTTTCTGTAATCACAAGTTTACGATTTTATTTGGTCGTGATTCGCCACGTGTGTTCCATTTAGCTCCGCGATTTAAACTCTTTATTTCACATTTATAAGTTTTTCCTTGGTTTTCGATTAGAGCCTCGAGCCTAGTTTAAGTTTCAGCTGGCCCTTGGGTCCAACGAAAAGAAGAGGCTATATGCCGAAGAGGCCCGACAAATTGTCACTCAAGAGGGCAACTACTAATGGTTCGCCGTTCTTTTTAAGAATGGGGAATCATTCTATATTACTACTTTGTCACTGTGCTTGCATTTTCATTTGTAGAATGTAGAATTTTTATTTGTACTTGGCCGACGCACATTCCGGCCCAACGATACAGCCCTCCCAAAAATATCGCGTTGCTTTAGAGTTGCGAGAAACTTGAGAACGGGTCGAATTAGAGTTGCGTTACATTCCACGGGGATTTTCAAATAGAGTCGCGAAAAAGAAAAAGAGTCTCGCGTATTCTTAGAGTTGCGAAGTGACTCGCGGTTTTTAATTAGAGTTGCGAGCAAATGAAAATCGTGATTGATTTAGCGTTGCGCAATGATATTGCGATTGTTCTTGCAATTTTGCTGTTTTTATTGTTAGTTGAATTGTAGTATTTTATAATATATTTCACGCATGAGAAAGTTTCTAGTGTTGCGGAAATTACTATCGCGTCTTGAGCTTTCAGCTAACTTTTCAGAGGATCTTCAATTACATTGCTTTTTATTATAACAAATACTGATAATATACTGTTTACTTTCTATCAGTCTTAATAAATAGTGTTGCGAAATGATTGCATCGCGAGTTCCAGTTAGCGTTGCGTTGATTAAAGATCGCGTTTTTAATTAGAGTTGCGAATACCAGTCCCCATTCTGAAGCCACCCTGGGGGGTGGCACATCATCGTCAGCCAAAGATCATGGCTGACCAATTCTTTGGCAATTCTTGTTTTATATGGTGTAATTTTTCTTTTCCGTGTTTTATATTTGTCTTTCTTATTATTTTTTTTTCTTAAAAATTATGCTACCTGGAATGTCTGTTGATGGAAATACTGCTAAACATTTGCCTACATAATAGTAAATTACTGTGAGAACGAAATTAATAAAAAAGAAAAGAAAGAAAAGAAGAGAAGAAAAAGAAAAGAAATAATTTGTATAATCTTTGTTAAATTTATGATAACTCGAGATAGTAGATTTCAATTAGAGACAATACTTGTGACTGTTCATTATTGGAGTTTAAATCTTAAATATCTTCTCTTAATCGTTGCAATTTTATTTTCGCCTTTTTTTTAGTAGATCCATTTTTTGTAACCTTTCGGGCTTGCTTTGTAGAAATTGAAATTCACTCGCGATATCCGTAAATATTTAAACAAAAATCCTTGCCCGAAAAATGTTCATTATCCAGGACACGATTGGAAACTTTGAAATTAAAGAGCCAGCCTCGCCGATCCAATTTGTGGCTTTAAGATTTTCATAATGCTTTACTAATTAATGCCAGTTTGTCTTTGTTTCAGAAGCATGTTTTACACAAATTGAAATTAGTAGACATATAATTAGGCAGGGTTCATGAAACTAAAAATGCATTCACTCTGTTCTAGGACACCATGGACAACGAAAGTAATTCCTCTTCAATTAGTCCATATTAAGTATATGCATGCTTATACCTACATGAGTATGATAAAGTATCTTTTAGATTCCTATGTAGGTAGGATATTATTGAAATTGTTGTTTTAATTGAACTCTTAGATATTACATTAGGTAGGGTGATTCTAGTTCTAAGTTAGATCTTTAGTCAGGCAGGTCGTATTCGAATCTACTCTAGTATTTAAGAATGTAGGATTTATTTTTATGCTATGTCTTAGTTTTTAAGACAGCAGTGTACACTGCTGTAATAATATTTCGTTGTCTACTTCTTAAGACCGTAGGATATATTTATTTGGGAAATATATTTATTTTATCGTAGGATATATTTTTAAGAAAGTTTTGTTTCAGGAAATTGAATTGTCTTGCAGATTTTCTTTCAGGTTTCCTTCAGATATTCAAGTTAGCTTTCGGTCGCGAATTTTCCAAGTACTCCTCTTGTTGTTTTACTTGTACTACGATCAATTAATGATCGTTCTACAAATTGACAAGAATAGGAGGTTTTTCTTTTTCAAAAACTATATTAGAATTAGTTTTCGCGTAATTGGAGGGTGGAAGGGCCGTGGCTAGGGTGGGTCTCCAGGCGCAGTAACCTCCACGTGGTGAGACCTGGGCAATCAATTATTTATCGTATAATTATTAAACGTTTAACAGACGTTTGATAATTATGTGGAAAATAATTCGAGCGAATTGACTGCGCATTGCACTTTCCCCGCACATTCCCCTTTTCGCTTCATTCTCTTCTTTGCTTTATTCCTTTTTAATTCTCTGCCGGGATCAATGACGCTCGTTTCTTTTCTTCTAATTTATTTCACTACTATTAGCTTCATTCCCTTTTCCGTACTCGGCCCGGAGGACCGATGGTTAGGGACTCAGTTTCAGCGAGTTACGATGTGTGGGGGCGTGATTGTGGTTCTGGAGGAAGGATCCGAGGCCCGCTGTTAGACTACGTCTCTAACGGTTGTTGGTTTTCGCCCTAAATCTGGGATCATGGTCGCGGTTCTTGCATTTCCGGGCTGCAGTATCATCGTGAGCGGTGTGTGAGCTGTGATTGCGTTCCGGACAGGTGACCCGCCTAGTAGGAAATTCCTGCGAGTTAGACCACGCCAAGCACACCTTGGGGTGGCAGAAGGTATATGGGACATAATCTGGAATCGTGGTTGCGGTCTTGCTTCCGTTCCTCAATGATTTCTGTGGCTCGGTATCGTAACTGGTGTACATTCTAAGTCCTTTTACTGTCCGGACTCTGGGCAGAGGGCTCGCGGACTGCTCGGTAGCAGTCACTTTCGTTGCTCGCCTCCTCAACCACTTTACCCCTCCTTGAGCCATTCCACTTGAGTGTCCAGCCTATGGACTTTACTAATTCAATGCACGATATTGTTACAGATTCACTTATCAGAGACAAGACTGGAAGCTATAAAGAGCCAGCCTCGTCCATCCCACTTGTAAGTTCAAGATTTTTGAAATACTTTACTAATTACTGTCGGTTTGTCATTGTTTCAGAAGCATTGCAAAGAACCCGCTAGAGAAGAGGATTGCTAAAAATATTTAAAATGTGATCACACTCCCACCCTGCCCCTGCCCCAGCCCCTGTCATTTTATAAAGGCATGTTTTACACAAAATGCAATTATTAGACATTTAATTAGCAAGGGTTCATGAAACTAAATATTCATTCACTCTGTTCTAGGACACCATGGACAACGAAAGTAATTCCTCTTCAATTAGTCCATATTAAGTATATGCGTGCTTATACCTATATGAGTATGATAGAGTATCTGTTCGATATTATTGAAATTGTTGTTTTAATTGAACTCTTAGATATTATATTAGGTAGGGTGATTCTAGTTCTAAGTTAGATCTTTAGACAGGCAGGTCGTATTCGAATCTACTCTAGTATTTAAGAATGTAGGATTTATTTTTATGCTATGTCTTAGTTTTTAAGACAGCAGTGTACACTGCTGTAATAATATTTCGTTGTCTACTTTTTAAGACCGTAGGATATATTTATTTGGAAGATATATTTATTTTATTGCAGTATATATTTTTAAGAAAGTTTTGTTTCAGGAAATTGAATTGTCTTGCAGATTTTCTTTCAGGTTTCCTTCAGATATTCAAGTTAGCTTTCGGTCGCGAATTTTCCAAGTACTCCTCTTGTTGTTTTACTTGTACTACGATCAATTAATGATCGTTCTACAAATTGACAAGAATAGGAGGTTTTTCTTTTTCAAAAACTATATTAGAATTAGTTTTCGCGTAATTGGAGGGTGGAAGGGCCGTGGCTAGGGTGGGTCTCCAGGCGCAGTAACCTCCACGTGGTGAGACCTGGGCAATCAATTATTTATCGTATAATTATTAAACGTTTAACAGACGTTTGATAATTATGTGGAAAATAATTCGAGCGAATTGACTGCGCATTGCACTTTCCCCGCACATTCCCCTTTTCGCTTCATTCTCTTCTTTGCTTTATTCCTTTTTAATTCTCTGCCGGGATCAATGACGCTCGTTTCTTTTCTTCTAATTTATTTCACTACTATTAGCTTCATTCCCTTTTCCGTACTCGGCCCGGAGGACCGATGGTTAGGGACTCAGTTTCAGCGAGTTACGATGTGTGGGGGCGTGATTGTGGTTCTGGAGGAAGGATCCGAGGCCCGCTGTTAGACTACGTCTCTAACGGTTGTTGGTTTTCGCCCTAAATCTGGGATCATGGTCGCGGTTCTTGCATTTCCGGGCTGCAGTATCATCGTGAGCGGTGTGTGAGCTGTGATTGCGTTCCGGACAGGTGACCCGCCTAGTAGGAAATTCCTGCGAGTTAGACCACGCCAAGTACACCTTGGGGTGGCAGAAGGTATATGGGACATAATCTGGAATCGTGGTTGCGGTCTTGCTTCCGTTCCTCAATGATTTCTGTGGCTCGGTATCGTAACTGGTGTACATTCTAAGTCCTTTTACTGTCCGGACTCTGGGCAGAGGGCTCGCGGACTGCTCGGTAGCAGTCACTTTCGTTGCTCGCCTCCTCAACCACTTTACCCCTCCTTGAGCCATTCCACTTGAGTGTCCAGCCTATGGACTTTACTAATTCAATGCACGATATTGTTACAGATTCACTTATCAGAGACAAGACTGGAAGCTATAAAGAGCCAGCCTCGTCCATCCCACTTGTAAGTTCAAGATTTTTGAAATACTTTACTAATTACTGTCGGTTTGTCATTGTTTCAGAAGCATTGCAAAGAACCCGCTAGAGAAGAGGATTGCTAAAAATATTTAAAATGTGATCACACTCCCACCCTGCCCCTGCCCCAGCCCCTGTCATTTTATAAAGGCATGTTTTACACAAAATGCAATTATTAGACATTTAATTAGCAAGGGTTCATGAAACTAAATATTCATTCACTCTGTTCTAGGACACCATGGACAACGAAAGTAATTCCTCTTCAATTAGTCCATATTAAGTATATGCGTGCTTATACCTATATGAGTATGATAGAGTATCTGTTCGATATTATTGAAATTGTTGTTTTAATTGAACTCTTAGATATTATATTAGGTAGGGTGATTCTAGTTCTAAGTTAGATCTTTAGACAGGCAGGTCGTATTCGAATCTACTCTAGTATTTAAGAATGTAGGATTTATTTTTATGCTATGTCTTAGTTTTTAAGACAGCAGTGTACACTGCTGTAATAATATTTCGTTGTCTACTTTTTAAGACCGTAGGATATATTTATTTGGAAGATATATTTATTTTATTGCAGTATATATTTTTAAGAAAGTTTTGTTTCAGGAAATTGAATTGTCTTGCAGATTTTCTTTCAGGTTTCCTTCAGATATTCAAGTTAGCTTTCGGTCGCGAATTTTCCAAGTACTCCTCTTGTTGTTTTACTTGTACTACGATCAATTAATGATCGTTCTACAAATTGACAAGAATAGGAGGTTTTTCTTTTTCAAAAACTATATTAGAATTAGTTTTCGCGTAATTGGAGGGTGGAAGGGCCGTGGCTAGGGTGGGTCTCCAGGCGCAGTAACCTCCACGTGGTGAGACCTGGGCAATCAATTATTTATCGTATAATTATTAAACGTTTAACAGACGTTTGATAATTATGTGGAAAATAATTCGAGCGAATTGACTGCGCATTGCACTTTCCCCGCACATTCCCCTTTTCGCTTCATTCTCTTCTTTGCTTTATTCCTTTTTAATTCTCTGCCGGGATCAATGACGCTCGTTTCTTTTCTTCTAATTTATTTCACTACTATTAGCTTCATTCCCTTTTCCGTACTCGGCCCGGAGGACCGATGGTTAGGGACTCAGTTTCAGCGAGTTACGATGTGTGGGGGCGTGATTGTGGTTCTGGAGGAAGGATCCGAGGCCCGCTGTTAGACTACGTCTCTAACGGTTGTTGGTTTTCGCCCTAAATCTGGGATCATGGTCGCGGTTCTTGCATTTCCGGGCTGCAGTATCATCGTGAGCGGTGTGTGAGCTGTGATTGCGTTCCGGACAGGTGACCCGCCTAGTAGGAAATTCCTGCGAGTTAGACCACGCCAAGCACACCTTGGGGTGGCAGAAGGTATATGGGACATAATCTGGAATCGTGGTTGCGGTCTTGCTTCCGTTCCTCAATGATTTCTGTGGCTCGGTATCGTAACTGGTGTACATTCTAAGTCCTTTTACTGTCCGGACTCTGGGCAGAGGGCTCGCGGACTGCTCGGTAGCAGTCACTTTCGTTGCTCGCCTCCTCAACCACTTTACCCCTCCTTGAGCCATTCCACTTGAGTGTCCAGCCTATGGACTTTACTAATTCAATGCACGATATTGTTACAGATTCACTTATCAGAGACAAGACTGGAAGCTATAAAGAGCCAGCCTCGTCCATCCCACTTGTAAGTTCAAGATTTTTGAAATACTTTACTAATTACTGTCGGTTTGTCATTGTTTCAGAAGCATTGCAAAGAACCCGCTAGAGAAGAGGATTGCTAAAAATATTTAAAATGTGATCACACTCCCACCCTGCCCCTGCCCCAGCCCCTGTCATTTTATAAAGGCATGTTTTACACAAAATGCAATTATTAGACATTTAATTAGCAAGGGTTCATGAAACTAAATATTCATTCACTCTGTTCTAGGACACCATGGACAACGAAAGTAATTCCTCTTCAATTAGTCCATATTAAGTATATGCGTGCTTATACCTATATGAGTATGATAGAGTATCTGTTAGATATTATTGAAATTGTTGTTTTAATTGAACTCTTAGATATTATATTAGGTAGGGTGATTCTAGTTCTAAGTTAGATCTTTAGACAGGCAGGTCGTATTCAAATCTACTCTAGTATTTAAGAATGTAGGATTTATTTTTATGCTATGTCTTAGTTTTTAAGACAGCAGTGTACACTGCTGTAATAATATTTCGTTGTCTACTTTTTAAGACCGTAGGATATATTTATTTGGAAGATATATTTATTTTATTGCAGTATATATTTTTAAGAAAGTTTTGTTTCAGGAAATTGAATTGTCTTGCAGATTTTCTTTCAGGTTTCCTTCAGATATTCAAGTTAGCTTTCGGTCGCGAATTTTCCAAGTACTCCTCTTGTTGTTTTACTTGTACTACGATCAATTAATGATCGTTCTACAAATTGACAAGAATAGGAGGTTTTTCTTTTTCAAAAACTATATTAGAATTAGTTTTCGCGTAATTGGAGGGTGGAAGGGCCGTGGCTAGGGTGGGTCTCCAGGCGCAGTAACCTCCACGTGGTGAGACCTGGGCAATCAATTATTTATCGTATAATTATTAAACGTTTAACAGACGTTTGATAATTATGTGGAAAATAATTCGAGCGAATTGACTGCGCATTGCACTTTCCCCGCACATTCCCCTTTTCGCTTCATTCTCTTCTTTGCTTTATTCCTTTTTAATTCTCTGCCGGGATCAATGACGCTCGTTTCTTTTCTTCTAATTTATTTCACTACTATTAGCTTCATTCCCTTTTCCGTACTCGGCCCGGAGGACCGATGGTTAGGGACTCAGTTTCAGCGAGTTACGATGTGTGGGGGCGTGATTGTGGTTCTGGAGGAAGGATCCGAGGCCCGCTGTTAGACTACGTCTCTAACGGTTGTTGGTTTTCGCCCTAAATCTGGGATCATGGTCGCGGTTCTTGCATTTCCGGGCTGCAGTATCATCGTGAGCGGTGTGTGAGCTGTGATTGCGTTCCGGACAGGTGACCCGCCTAGTAGGAAATTCCTGCGAGTTAGACCACGCCAAGCACACCTTGGGGTGGCAGAAGGTATATGGGACATAATCTGGAATCGTGGTTGCGGTCTTGCTTCCGTTCCTCAATGATTTCTGTGGCTCGGTATCGTAACTGGTGTACATTCTAAGTCCTTTTACTGTCCGGACTCTGGGCAGAGGGCTCGCGGACTGCTCGGTAGCAGTCACTTTCGTTGCTCGCCTCCTCAACCACTTTACCCCTCCTTGAGCCATTCCACTTGAGTGTCCAGCCTATGGACTTTACTAATTCAATGCACGATATTGTTACAGATTCACTTATCAGAGACAAGACTGGAAGCTATAAAGAGCCAGCCTCGTCCATCCCACTTGTAAGTTCAAGATTTTTGAAATACTTTACTAATTACTGTCGGTTTGTCATTGTTTCAGAAGCATTGCAAAGAACCCGCTAGAGAAGAGGATTGCTAAAAATATTTAAAATGTGATCACACTCCCACCCTGCCCCTGCCCCAGCCCCTGTCATTTTATAAAGGCATGTTTTACACAAAATGCAATTATTAGACATTTAATTAGCAAGGGTTCATGAAACTAAATATTCATTCACTCTGTTCTAGGACACCATGGACAACGAAAGTAATTCCTCTTCAATTAGTCCATATTAAGTATATGCGTGCTTATACCTATATGAGTATGATAGAGTATCTGTTAGATATTATTGAAATTGTTGTTTTAATTGAACTCTTAGATATTATATTAGGTAGGGTGATTCTAGTTCTAAGTTAGATCTTTAGACAGGCAGGTCGTATTCAAATCTACTCTAGTATTTAAGAATGTAGGATTTATTTTTATGCTATGTCTTAGTTTTTAAGACAGCAGTGTACACTGCTGTAATAATATTTCGTTGTCTACTTTTTAAGACCGTAGGATATATTTATTTGGAAGATATATTTATTTTATTGCAGTATATATTTTTAAGAAAGTTTTGTTTCAGGAAATTGAATTGTCTTGCAGATTTTCTTTCAGGTTTCCTTCAGATATTCAAGTTAGCTTTCGGTCGCGAATTTTCCAAGTACTCCTCTTGTTGTTTTACTTGTACTACGATCAATTAATGATCGTTCTACAAATTGACAAGAATAGGAGGTTTTTCTTTTTCAAAAACTATATTAGAATTAGTTTTCGCGTAATTGGAGGGTGGAAGGGCCGTGGCTAGGGTGGGTCTCCAGGCGCAGTAACCTCCACGTGGTGAGACCTGGGCAATCAATTATTTATCGTATAATTATTAAACGTTTAACAGACGTTTGATAATTATGTGGAAAATAATTCGAGCGAATTGACTGCGCATTGCACTTTCCCCGCACATTCCCCTTTTCGCTTCATTCTCTTCTTTGCTTTATTCCTTTTTAATTCTCTGCCGGGATCAATGACGCTCGTTTCTTTTCTTCTAATTTATTTCACTACTATTAGCTTCATTCCCTTTTCCGTACTCGGCCCGGAGGACCGATGGTTAGGGACTCAGTTTCAGCGAGTTACGATGTGTGGGGGCGTGATTGTGGTTCTGGAGGAAGGATCCGAGGCCCGCTGTTAGACTACGTCTCTAACGGTTGTTGGTTTTCGCCCTAAATCTGGGATCATGGTCGCGGTTCTTGCATTTCCGGGCTGCAGTATCATCGTGAGCGGTGTGTGAGCTGTGATTGCGTTCCGGACAGGTGACCCGCCTAGTAGGAAATTCCTGCGAGTTAGACCACGCCAAGCACACCTTGGGGTGGCAGAAGGTATATGGGACATAATCTGGAATCGTGGTTGCGGTCTTGCTTCCGTTCCTCAATGATTTCTGTGGCTCGGTATCGTAACTGGTGTACATTCTAAGTCCTTTTACTGTCCGGACTCTGGGCAGAGGGCTCGCGGTCTGCTCGGTAGCAGTCACTTTCGTTACTCGCGTTCCCATCCCATTCCCCCCTGCTTGCTTCATTCCATGAGTGGACGTTACTAATCCAATGCTTGAGATTGTTACAGATTCACGGTATCCGAGGCACGAGTGGAAAGTATAAAGAGGCAGCCTCGTCGAGCCCATGTGTGAGGTTAAGATTTTTATAATGGTTTACTAATTACTGCCAGTTTGTCTTTGTTTCAGAAGGATTGAAAGGACTCAGCTAAAGAAGAGGATTGCTCAAACTATTGATAATATAACCACACTCTCACCCTGCCCCTACCCCTGCCCCTGCCCCTGCCCCTGCCCACTTGCCACTTGTCTGTTCTAGGCATGGACCACGAAATTAATATGGTCTAATTTGAGGGGGAATTAAATATATGCATACTTATACCTACATGACTATGATAAAGTATCTGTTAGATTCCTATGTAGGTAGGATAGTATTGACATTGTTCCTTTAATTGAAACTCTTAGATATTATATTAGGTAGGTAGGATGATTGTAGTTCTAAGTTAGATCTTTAGTCAGGCAGGATGCATTTGAATCTAATCTAGCATTTAAGAAGGGATGATTTTCTTTACATTATGTCTTGGTTTTAAAGGCAGCAGTGTACACTGCTGTAATAATATTTCGTTGTCTAGTTTTTAAGATCATAGGTCATATTTTTAGGAAAGTTTTATTTCAGAAGGTGAATTCTCTGGCAAATTTTCTTTCAGGTTTCCCTCGGATATTCAATTTAGCTTTCGGTCGCGCATTTCCAAATACTCCTGTTGTTGTCTTACTTGTACTACGATCAATTAGTGATCGTTCTACAAATCGACAATAATAGGAGACTTTTCTTTTTCAAAAACTATATTAGAATTAATTTTCGCATAATTGGAGGGTGGAAGGGCCGTGGCTAGGGTGGGTCTCCATGCGCAGTAACCTCCACGTGGTGAGACCCGGGCAATCAATTATTTATCGTATAATTATTAAACGTTTAAGAGACGTTTGATAATTATGCGGAAAATAATTCGAGCGAATTGACTGCGCATTGCACTTTCCCTTCTCATTCCCTTTTTCGCTTCATTCCCCTTTTTGCTTCACTCCGTTTTCTGCTTCACTCCCTTTTTTGCTCTCTGCCGGGAGCAATCACTCTCGTTACTTTTCTTCTAATTCATTTCGCCACTATTACCTTCATTCCCTTTTCCGTTCTCGGCCCGAAGGACCGATGGTTGGGGACTCAGTGTCAGCGAGTTACGATGCGAAAGATACTCACAGTTCAACTCGATATTCAAAAAACATCAGATCACCTACATTCCCCCCCCCCCCCCCCCAAACCACGCTCATTGCAACGCGCGCAGCCGCCAATTAGTGCAATGTTTGTAGGAAGTGTCCCTCATTCGCCCAACGGATCTGGTAGTGATTAGACGTGTTTCGGAGTGTCCGTCGAATTAAGGTACGTCGCATAGCCTAATATATTCCTAGAGGCAAAAAAGTTATATAAATTCGATTCCCTTCCCTGCCTCCTAAGTTTTCTGTAGTTTTTTTGATAATATAAATTCATATTTTTCAAGAAATTAAGGAATTATTTTGCAGTAAATGGAATCAGACGCCATGCATTTCCGAATCGACTCGTGTATGCATATTCATACGTATTATCTTTTACGTATGCGTATACATATTTCAACTCTGAATTCCACTGTCTTCCAATGTATTCTACAGTTTCCAGCAATATTACTATAATATTGGTGATTCTTAACACATTTATTTCTGATTTCAGTTCGATTCGGTTCAATGGCGTCCCTTTCGCTTGCTACCATTAATAATTGGGCGGGAACGCGCTGTACCGTAATGGCGGCAAGCCATGCCGAAGTGCCAAATAATATGGTCGACAGGTAAGGATTTCGCAAATTTCTTCTAGAAATAAGTAGGATTGTAGAATACTACTAATATATTTCGATTACATTATTATTCGTACCATGTATAAATGTTGTATGATATACACTTGTGTCGCAAGCGTGCCTGTACGTTTACAAATCGTATGCTCACGTTTGCCATAGAATTCGAGACGAATTATTGCTTTACTATAGCACAATTATCGTTACTTTCGTGCACTTCCTTTATTTCTTTGTTACGCTTTGTCACAGGAGAACGAGGAGAGTGGATTAGACGGATCCCAGTAACCCCAAAGTTTATACCTACATTGGCACGAAATAGTTCATTCCAACCAACAAGTATGTATGCGAACATTTTAATTATACGTCCATTTTGATTTTGAACGATCCGCTACCTATACTAAGACAAAACAAGAACAGAGTCTATAATTTTACGCCAATATAACCAAACATTGTCACTTTCTCTGCCAAATTTCTTTTCTTCTTATATTCGCTATCGGAAGTAGAGTCGCTGCGTCACTGAAGCGGATGCTTTAGGCGACACTGACTAATGTGTATTATATAGCTAATGTGTACTATCAGAAGGATGCTGCAATTAATAATACACTAGTACTTTATTAAAAAACAAAAGCAGTAATTCCTCAACAGACATACAGAAATAAGAAAGAGACAAATAAAATCGCATGTATATTACTTTAATTTGTACCTTCTCCCCTCATTTACTAACTTGTACAGATTTTCTTGCAGCATAATTTGATGACCGCGCGCAAAGCGGTTGGTAGAGTCAGTGCTTGTTCCGTCAAAGTTCTCTTTATTATTCTTTGAGCGCAAACGCGTTTAACAATAATTAAATATAAATAACAGTAAAGATACGGGAAATTAGAGTCAGTGTTTGGTCCAAAACAATACTCTCGTGAGATTAGAATCAGTTTGTTTGCAATCATAAGTGTTCCATTAGAGTCAGTGTCCTGTTCGGCGAGTTCGGGCTTTCATCCATCAACTGGAAGGGTAAGTAGTTCCTTATTTCTTTAATCTTTTTATTGCAATAATCATTGATAACCAACATATTTCAAAAGTACTGAAAATACAAAGATTTTGATGTTTGCTCTTTTTGAATGTTTCAGCAGCTTCCATGGCTTCGATGGCGACGAGTTTGACCGCAGCCCTGGTGAGTCTGCAACCGGTGAGTGGCTTGCTTTAACGTCCCTCTGGTCACTCAATCATGTCGCAGGACGAAAGGTCCGAACCGACACGAGTGACTGGTTGTAATTACGTAGATTTTTCTGGCAAGCACTGTGACCATGGGTATATGGAAATATACTCATGAGTAGTAACTTCTTTACTGTTTTATATTATATGAGGATAGGTCTTCTTGTACAACGCGTTTTTAAATAGTTTGATAATTTTAAAAGAGATCATATTTAGTATAAAATATATCACTATATATCTTTTTATAATAGAGTATTTAATTGCATACCCATGAAACGATTCATAGGTTCGAGTTTTCGTAACGAGTTTTCAACGATTCTGTTTTTTTTGTAACGTCCAAGTATTATACGTGCATTAGTTTGTAGTGGAGAAGTCGAATACCCTTCGACTTTGTTTACTTGTCAATTGCAATTACTGCACAGTTATAATAAAATGCATAATTATTGCTGTTAGTAAGAGTGTAGTACTTCCTCTTCTTTCTAATTTGATTCAATATGAAGCAAAGGTATTTACTTACCTTGTCAATTTGTTGGAACTATTGAATAATTTTATTATTCGATATCCTTATTAGTCATTAGCGTTTAGAGATATCAATAATTTCACTTTTTCCGTCCAAGATATGCATCAAACCTGAATGTACAAGAATACAATACGCGAACGGATAGATCTCGAAATCAAAGCAATCTACTTTAAAGCCAACCGTGTGTTTTAGAAGCTATGCTTTGATGACGGAATCACCCGAGGATGTTTCAATTTAATATTAGAGTCATTGAATAATTCTTCGAATAAAGTAGAGTCATTTAATTTTCTCTTCAATTAAATAAAATCATATATTGATCTGGTATATATACATACATATATTTAACCCGTTCGAAAATCAGTATGTCTTTATCATCTTTTTAGACGAGGATTTCCAGGTTTAACCCTTTCCGTGTTCACCGCCCGGATCCCACTCACGTGCCCAGGTGCTACTTGGGTGAGAAACGGTGGTTGAGCACGATGATACTTTTTAATTTATAAGCCATGAAATGATTTATTGTTGGCAGTCGCCAACAATAAATTAACCATTGTCTTCATATTAGCAGTAGCAATCACAAGATCATCCACATATAGTGTATATTTTCAGTTATATTTTCCTTATCTAAAACATAATGTACATCGATCGACGGATGAACATCGAAAACCTCTTTCTACAAGACTTCCTTCAAAAAACTTCAAACCAACATCTTGCTGCTTTGTTCAATCCGTATATTGCTTTATTGAATTTACGTACTTGATTGCTATTGCAACTCATTCCTGGAGAAACATACATATAAATTTCCTCCTTTAATTCACCATTTAAGAATGCGGTCTTTACGTCCATATGGTGTATCAGTAAATTAAACTGATTCGCAAAAGCAATTATAAATCTGAAACTCGAAATTCTTGCAACTGGCGCAAATGTTTCATTATAATCAGTTAAATATTCCTGACTAAAACCACGAGCAACAAGACGTGCCTTGTATCTTGAAGGATTTCCGAGTTCATTATTCTTTATCGTAAATATCCATTTACAGTCAACAATATTTCTATCTTTAGATCTCTCGACTAAAGTTCAAGTTTGATTAATCAATAGAGAATTTAATTCATCATCAAGAGCTTGATCGCACTTAATTTTATCTTCGCTATTTTTAATATCATCAAATGTATTCGGAGTTTTATTGATAAATGATTGTGCACACATAAGAAGATCATATTGTGTGTTACTTTCTTTATACGAAATAGCAGGACGTTGCTTAATCCTATCACTCCTCCTAAGTTCTGAATTCTCTTGTATTCTACTCTTATCTTTTTAAAATGAAGACTCATTATGCATATCTGTTTCTACTACAGATTTATTAGGTTTATCTCCTAATTTGACTTCCCTTACTTTTGTACTCGATTTCAATATATCTGATTTATCATTATCAGATTTACTACACGTTTCACTTATTTCTACTGATTTTGACCCTATGTCAGATGCACCAGTTTTAACATGAGTGTTTTCGTCGACCATACTTTCAGGTCTCATAATTGGTCTCATAATTCATTTCATCTACAATTACAAATCTAACTGTAATAAATTTCCCTTTTTTTCCACATCCCATACTTTATAACCATTCGATTCATAGCCCATTAAAATTCCTTTCCATGACTTATCATCGAATTTTGTTTTTCTGATTTGATTATGTACATAAACAGAAGAACCAATAATTCTTAAAAACTTCAATTTAGGCTTCTTGTCGTGCCATAATTCAAATGGTGTTTTATTTCCTCCCAAAGCTCTAGTGGGGGTTAAATTAATTAAATAGGTAGCAGTAAGCACTACTTTAACCCAAAAACACCTTATCGAAACTAGCACCACTTATCATCGTGCGTGCTTCTTCGGTTACTGTTCTAACCATGCGTTCTGAAACGCCATTCAATTGTGGGGTACGTCGAACAGTTAAATGAAAATCTTATACCTTTTTGCACACAATAGTGTTTCATCTCATTTGATAAGTATTCTCTACCATTGTCACAATATAAATTGGCAATTTTTAAATTAAAATGTGCCTCACTCTTGGCAATAAAATCTTTCAAAACAGAAAAAACATCTGATTTATAAGTGATTAAATATGTGACACAATAATGAGTACATTCATCTATAAATAATACAAAATAATTGTATCATTTATGGTACTTGGAGTGATAGGCCCGCAAACATCTGAATGTACAATAAACAATGGTCGTTTTATATGACTTTTGTCTTTACCCTTGTGAAACGGTAGCCGTGCTTGTTTGCTTTTTGTACAAGCTTCGCATAAATTATCTGTCGGTATAACTTTATTAATATACTCTATATCCTCGACCATTTGTTTATCTTGCAATTCAATAAATTTCCTTTTTCCAATGTGGCCTAGCCGTTTGTGCCACAGTTCATAATTATTAACTACTAAGCTATGTGCTTGTGAATTATAAGTATTTATTTTTCCACTATCTATAAAGTCGATAGCTATTAAATTGTCTAAGGACTTACCATACATCACCATTTTACCGTTTTTTGTGATTTTCACCGCATCCTCTTTGAACACGATGCACAACCCTGCCTGTTGCATTCTTCGTACAGACAAAAGATTGTACGGGGCATCTGGACAGTAAAGAACGTCTTCCAGGACACCCTCGATGTCCACATTACTAGTCACTTGAATTTGCCCGTTTTTGGTTGCCGTGATGAAAGTCTCATTCTTCGCTACCATTATCTTTATGGGTGGTTTCAGCTCGGTGAAATTTGAAAACCATTTGTCCTCCTTCACGACATGGTCAGAGGCTCCCGAGTCCAAGACAAAAGTTATTTTTTTCTGCAGCTCCAAGTTGACGGTTCCCAGCCACAAATGTGAAGCCAGATGTGTTACCGCTGATCCGGTCGGTTCCGAAATTTCACCTGTCTGCACAGTCCTTTTCCCATTTCCAGTACACTGAGAATTTCTCTTATTAAAAAAACAGTCTCAAATTTTGTGCCCCATCCTTCCGCAATGATGACATTTTACTATTGCTCCATTTCTTTTATAATTTTTATTAAACTTATACTGAGAGTTTTCAAACTTATTAATTTCCTTAAATGTTTTTCTCACTTTAGTACTATTGCTTTTAAATTGTTGTACATGGAGCACTTTCGCATGAGTAAAATTATCCACTGCCCTTAATTTTATTCCGTGATCAAGCAATCTTATTTTCACAAACGCGACAGTTAAATTATCTTCCGATAAGGTTTCAATGGCTGTTATTACTCCATCGTAAGATGCAGGAAGAGTTAATAACAAATGAGAAACCGTATCAGTGTCCTCTAGTTTTGCACCCGCGGCCGATAATTCCGTAATTAAATCATCAAAGACAGTAAAATGTTTTATCAACGGTATATCCCCTAGCAATTGCAAACTCAATAATTTTTTTCGGAGTGCTAGTTGGGTGGCTAGACTTTTTCTTTCATATATTAAATCTAAACATTTTAGCACTTCCCTAGCCGTGCTTCCATCTTGTACAATACCTAAGGATGAGTCCGATAAGCATTCAACTGTCACGTTCTTGGCAACCCTTTCTGCTTTAAGCCACTCTGGAGTTAACATGTCGGGAATGTCATCATTTTTATATCATAAATGACCTCAAGTTCACTCATTAAAGCACTAATTCGCATTTTCGAAACACTGTACTTATCATCATCAAAAGGCTTAATGTTTCTTTTGACTTTTATATTTTCCATTGTTTTTATTTTTTTTATTTAGACACTAAAACAACTGAATAATACATATAAATATAGTTCTATAAACACTGCACACAGTGTTCACAAGCAAATAAAATATAGTTATTAAACGTACACTGGGCCCATAACCTATTGGATATGGTGTGTTAAATGAAATAACTATTATATTTTACTAAAGACGTTTATTCGGAAGAGCTCTGAAGGAATGACCTTTCACCATGAAATACTCTTAAGAAGTGAACGCAAAACACCCAGAAGAACTGGGGTCCACTTATACCTACGAATTCGCATTATCTCATGTTACAACCAGGCCGTTTTGACTCTCAAAGTCCAGGCCCATCTGGTTCTCTTACTATCTCTGTTAGTAAAACATTTCTAAGAACATTGGGGCAATTTTGCTACATCAAGATATCATTAGTAAATATCCAACATGACATTTATAAGTTTTTCTTTGGTTTTCGATTAGAGCTTCGAGCCTAGTTTAAGTTTCAGCTGGCCCTTCGGCCCGACGAAAAGAAGAGGCTATATGCCGAAGAGGCCCGACAAACTGTCGCTCAAGAGGGCAACTACTAATGGCTCCCCATTCTTTTTAAGAATGGGGAATCATTCTTTGTTACTACTTTGTCACTGTGCTTGCATTTTCATTTGTAGAATTTTTACTTGTACTTGGCCGACGTTCATTCCGGCCCAACGATACAGCCCTCCCACAAATATCGCGTTGCTTTAGAGTTGCGAAAAACTTGAAAACTGATTCAGTTAGAGTTTCGTCAAATGCCACGCGGTTTTGCAAGTAGAATCGTGAAATAGAAAACGAGTCTCGCGTATTATTGGAGTTGCGAAGTTACTCGCGGTTTTTAATTAGAGTTGCGGGCACACTAAAATCGCGATTGAGTTAGCGTTGCGCAATGATGTCGCGATTGTTCTTGCAATTTTGCTGTTCTTATTGCTAGTTGAATTGTAGTATTTTATAACATATTTTACATATGAGAATGTTTCTAGTGTTGCGGAAATTATTTTCGCGTCTTGAGCCTTCAGCTAACTTTTCAGAGGATCTTCAATTACATTGCTTTTTGATATTAGTAATAATTTATTGTTTGCTTTCTATCAACCTTAATTCATAGTGTTGCGAAATGATTGTATCGCGAGTTACGAATACCAGTCCCCAATTGCTTCCAATTGGAAGCCTGTTCCTGAGCCACCCTGGAGAGTGGCACATCATCGTCAGCTAAAGGCCATGGCTGAATCTTCCGCGTTTAGTGTTTCGCTTAAAGAGAAAATTGGTGCGAAGAGTATGGAGAAGAGGCTTTAATGCGCAGATAAGTGGACCCCAGTTCTTCTGGGTGTTTTGCGTTCACTTCTTAAGAGTATTTCATAGTGAAAGGACATTCCTTCAGAGCTCTTCTATATAAACGTCTTTAATAAAATATAATAGTTATTTCATTGAACACACCATATCCAATAGGTTATGGGCCCAGTGTACGTTTAATAACTGTATATTTTATTTGATTGTGAAAACTGTGTGCAGTGTTTATAAAACTATATTTAGAAGTGTTACTAAGTTGTTTCAGTTTGTCTAAATATAAAAAAATAAAACAATGGAAAATATTAAAGTAAAAAGAAACATTAAGCCTTTTGATGGCGGTAAGTATAGTGTTTGGAAAATGCGAATTAGTGCTTTAATGAGTGAACTTGAGGTCATTTATGTTATAAATGATGACATTCCTGACAAGTTAACTCCAGAGTGGTTTAAAGCAGAAAAGGTTGCCAAGAATGTAATAATTGAGTGCTTATCGGACTCATTCTTAGGTTTTGTACAAACTGGAAGCACGGCAAGGGAAGTGTTAAAAAAATTAGATTTAATATATGAAAGAAAAAGTCTAGCCACCCAACTAGCACTCCGGAAAAAATTATTCAATTTATAAATTGCAAGGGGATATACCTTTGATAAAACATTTTACTGTATTTGATGATTTAATTACGGAATTATCGGCCGCGGGGGCCAAATTAGAAGAGAATGACAAGGTTGCACATTTGCTGTTGACTCTTCCAGCATCATACGACGGAGTGATAACGGCGATTGAGACCTTGTCAGAAGATAATTTAACCGTAGCTTTTGTGAAAATTAGGCTACTGGATCACGAAATAAAATTAAGGGGAGTAGATAATTTTACAAGCACGAAAGTGCTCCATGTACAACAATTTAAAAGCAATAGTAATGAAGTGCGGAAAACATTTAAAAAGAGTTATAATAGATTTGGAAAAGAGCAATATAAATTTAAAAATAATAATAAAAGTTCGCCAGTAATTAAATGTCATCATTGTGGAAGGAGAGGACATAAAATTAGAGATTGTTTTTTCAATAAAAAAAGCCTTCAGTATCAGGAGGAGAAGAATAGAATTGTTCAAACGGCCAATGTTTCTGACCCAAGCGGGTCAAATGAAAATACATCTGGCTTTGCGTTTATGGCTGGGAACCATCGACCTGGAGTGCCCGAAAAATTAACCTTCTTGCTTGACTCGGGAGCCTCGGACCATATTGTGAAAACGGCTGAAGTGTTTTCAACTTCCGTCGAGCTGCAACCACCCGTCAAGATAATGGTTGCAAAGAACGGGACATTTATTACGGCTACCAAAAAAGGACAAATTCATGTGACCAGCAATATGGGCATCGAGGGTGTTCTGGAAGACGTCCTTTACTGTCCAGATGCCCCGTACAACCTTTTGTCTGTACGAAGAATGCAACAGGCAGGGTTGTGCATCGTGTTCAAAGAGGATGGGGTGAAAATGACAAAAAACGGTAAAATGGTGATGTATGGTAAGTCCTTAGACAATTTAATAGCTATCGATTTTATAGATAGTGGAAAAATAAATACTTATAATTCACAAGCACATAGCTTAGTAGTTAATAATTATGAACTGTGGCACAAACGGCTAGGCCACATTGGAAAAAGGAAATTTATTGAATTGCAAGATAAACAAATGGTCGAGGATATAGAGTATATTAATAAAGTTATACCGACAGATAATTTATGCGAAGCTTGTACAAAAAGCAAACAAGCACGGCTACCGTTTCACAAGGGTAAAGACAAAAGTCATATAAAACGACCATTGTTTATTGTACATTCAGATGTTTTCGGGCCTATCACTCCAAGTACCATAAATGATACAATTATTTTGTATTATTTATAGATGAATGTACTCATTATTGTGTCACATATTTAATCACTTATAAATTAGATGTTTTTTCTGTTTTTACAGATTTTATTGCAAAAAGCGAGGCACATTTTAATTTGAAAATTGCCAATTTATATTGTGACAATGGTAGAGAATACTTATCAAATGAGATGAAAGACTATTGTGTGCAAAAAGGTATAAGATTTTCATTTAACTGTTCGACGTACCCCACAATTGAATGGCGTTTCAGAACGCATGGTTAGAACAGTAACCGAAGAAGCGCGCACGATGATAAGTGGTGCTAGTTTCGATAAGGTGTTTTTGGGTTAAAGTAGTGCTTACTGCTACCTATTTAATTAATTTAACCCCAACTAGAGCTTTGGGAGGAAATAAAACACCATTTGAATTATGGCACGACAAGAAGCCTAAATTGAAGTTTTTAAGAATTATTGGTTCTTCTGTTTATGTACATAATCAAATCAGAAAAACAAAATTCGATGATAAGTCATGGAAAGGAATTTTAATGGGCTATGAATCGAATGGTTATAAAGTATGGGATGTGGAAAAAAGGGAAATTTATTACAGTTAGAGATGTAATTGTAGATGAAATGAATTATGAGACCAATTATGAGACCTGAAAGTATGGTCGACGAAAACACTCATGTTAAAACTGGTGCATCTGACATAGGGTCAAAATCAGTAGAAATAAGTGAAACGTGTAGTAAATCTGATAATGATAAATCAGATATATTGAAGTCGAGTACAAAAGTAAGGGAAGTCAAATTAGGAGATAAACCTAATAAATCTGTAGTAGAAACAGATATGCATAATGAGTCTTCATTTTAAAAAGATAAGAGTAGAATACAAGAGAATTCAGAACTTAGGAGGAGTGATAGGATTAAGCAACGTCCTGCTATTTCGTATAAAGAAAGTAACACACAATATGATCTTCTTATGTGTGCACAATCATTTATCAATAAAACTCCGAATACATTTGATGATATTAAAAATAGCGAAGATAAAATTAAGTGCGATCAAGCTCTTGATGATGAATTAAATTCTCTATTGATTAATCAAACTTGAACTTTAGTCGAGAGATCTAAAGATAGAAATATTGTTGACTGTAAATGGATATTTACGATAAAGAATAATGAACTCGGAAATCCTTCAAGATACAAGGCACGTCTTGTTGCTCGTGGTTTTAGTCAGGAATATTTAACTGATCATAATGAAACATTTGCCCCAGTTGCAAGAATTTCGAGTTTCAGATTTATAATTGCTTTTGCGAATCAGTTTAATTTACTGATACACCATATGGATGTAAAGACCGCATTCTTAAATGGTGAATTAAAGGAGGAAATTTATATGTATGTTTCTCCAGGAATGAGTTGCAATAGCAATGAAGTATGTAAATTCAATAAAGCAATATACGGATTGAACAAAGCAGCAAGATGTTGGTTTGAAGTTTTTTGAAGGAAGTCTTGTAGAAAGAGGTTTTCGATGTTCATCCGTCGATCGATGTACATTATGTTTTAGATAAGGAAAATATAACTGAAAATATACACTATGTGGATGATCTTGTGATTGCTACGGCTAATATGAAGACAATGGTTAATTTTAAAAGTTATTTAATGAACAAATTTAAAATGACACATTTGAATGAAATTAGTTTTTTCTTAGGAATAAGAGTCAAACGAGACAATCATAAGATAACCTTAGATCAAGGTACTTATATTAAAACCGGCTTAGACAAATTTAATATGTATGAATGTAGGCCCGTTAGTACACCTTTGCCAAGTAAATTGGATTATTTAACCTTAAATTCTGATGAAAGATGTGAAGCACCATGCCGGAATTTGATTGGAAATACAAAATCAAAAAAAAAAAAAAAATTAATAATTCACAGTCTCCATACTATTAATATTAATACTGCATATTCATTCGAAATGAACCAACATCAATTATTTAATTTGCCGAAATCATTTTCGTCCGATAGCGATTATATACATAAAAGTAGAGACACTGGTAGCTTTCTCGAATTTAATGTCTATTACATCTCTAATTTTTATAATAATTTTGTTATTAACGGATATTAATTTCCAAGCAACAATATCATACTGCAATGCATAAGTTTTCTTATATCTGTGACAGTTTTCGAGATACCATTTTTCTGCTGAAACTTCAAGGGGTGAATTTACCCCCTAAACTTGCGATTGGGCTGCTATAAAAAAATACGTGTCCCTTTTTTTCACCAGCTTAATATGTCCACCATGTTTAATCAAAATCGGAGGCGGACACCCGAATATGTTTCCTTGTAAGTCCCTATCATAAATCCTTCAAGCATTCTTTGAAATGCATAGCACTTCGCTACTCGGTCCCTTTCCCTTCATTAAAAATACGCTATCGCTAACATATGCGTACACGTATTTCAGCTCTGAATTCCATTGTCCTCCAATATGTTCTACAGTTTCGTGCAATATTACTATGATATTGGTGATTCTTAACACAGTTATTTCTGATTTCAGTTCGATTCGGTTCAATGGCGTCTCTTTCGCTTGCCACCATTAATAATTGGCGGGAATGCGGTGTACCGTAATGGCGGCTAGCCATGCCGAAGTGCCAAATAATTTGGTCGACAGGTATGGATTTCGCAAATTTCTTCTAGAAATAAGTAGGATTGTAGAATACTACTAATATATTGCGATTACATTATTATTCATAGCATGTATAAATGTTGTATGATATAGACTTGTGTCGCAAGCGTGCCTGTACGTTTACAAATCGTATGCTCACGTTTGCCATAGAATTCGAGGCGAATTATTGCTTTACTATAGTACAATTATCGTTACTTTCGTGCACTTCCTTTATTTCTTTGTTACGCTTTGTCACAGGAGAACGAGGAGAGTCGATTAGACGGATCCGAGTAACCCCAAAGTTTGTACCTACATTGGCACGAAATAGTTCATTCCAAGCAAGAAGTATGTATGCGAACATTTTAATTATACGTCCATTTTGATTTTGCACGATCCGCTACCTATACTAAGACAAAACAAGAACAGAGTCTATAATTTTACGCCAATATTTTTTCTTATATTCGCTATCGGAAGTAGAGTCGGTGCATCACTGAAGCGGATGCTTTAGGCAACACCGACAAAGCGAGAATTGGAAGTATCTATTAAACAATTCTTGGTTTTCAAGGAAGAATTAAATTATGTAGATTGAATGGTAGATTTTAATGTACTTTGCATTCTTGTTTAGTTACAGTTTGTACACTTCCTGATAGTTGAGTTCAATTGACCTGCTTCTGCGAATTTTTTTTATTTTTAGCTTTCGCCACAGTCAACAATTTTACTACATCCTATTTAGTTAAACTAACTATAAGCTAATGTGCATTGTAATCTTGATTTTTTAATTTAATTTTCATTTTTAGCTTTGGCCGCAGTTAATCAGTTTAATACGTCCTACTTAATTGAACTATGTACGAGCTAATGTGTATTATATAGTATAGCTAATGTGTACTATCAGAAGGAAGCAGCAATTAATAAATAAGAATGATACAAATAAAATCGCATGTATATTACTTTAATTTGTACCTTCTCCCCTCATTTACTAACTTGTACAGATTTTCTTGCTGCATAATTTGAGGACCGCGGGCAATGCGGTTGGTAGAGTCAGTGCTTGTTCCGTCAAAGTTCTCTTTATTATTCTTTGAGCGCAAACGCGTTTAACAATAATTAAATATAAATAACAGTCGTTACCGACAATCGGTATGTTATCGACCAGCGGCTATATGAAGGTGTTTGCTACTTGTTACCGACGGTCGGTAAACCAGTTTTTAACCTAACCTCACTATAGGGTTTGCTCCTGCCAAGTAGGCTCCTATCCCCCGCTATAGGTTTTTTGGTCAGCTGGGCCCCTAACTCCCTCGCTAGATGGGTTTCTTCGGTCAGGTAAGCTCTTAACCCACTTCCTATAGGGTTGTTTCCGGTCATGTAGGCCCTCAATTCCCTGCCAATAGGCGTTTTCTCGGTCTGGTAGGCCTCTAACACCTTCGCTGTATGGGTTTTCTCCTGTCAAGAAGGCCCTTAACCCTCTCGCTGTAGGGTTTTTCCGGTCATGTAAGCTATTAATCCCGTCCCTACAGTGTGGTTGCTGGTTAAGTAGGACCTTAATTCCCTCGTTGTAGGTGGTTTTCTGGGTCAAGTAGGCTCCTAACCCCCTCGCTCCTAACCCCCTTTTTTATCGTGTGGGAAATCTTACATGAGACACCCCGGCCACCGGGGAGTGACCGAGGTAGTGTCGGATTCTTACCGACTAAAACCCACACGGTGGCCGTCCTAGGCGACTTGGGAGGACGCGTGGAACCCTGACGGACACGACCCCGCGTCCTCCGTCACCGTGCCTCAAACTATATAGGAGGCTCCTCCCGCGGAGAGTCCTTAACCCCCTGTTTAACCCATTTGTGCCCGACTTAACCCCCCTGTTTAACCCATTTGTGCCCGACTTAACCCCCCTGTTTAACCCATTTCTGCCCGACTTAATCCCCCTGTTTAACCCATTTCTGCCCGACTTAATCCCCCTGTTTAACCCATTTCTGCCCGACTTAATCCCCCTGTTTAACCCATTTCTGCCCGACTTAATCCCCCTGTTTAACCCATTTCTGCCCGACTTAATCCCCCTGTTTAACCCATTTCTGCCCGACTTAACCCCCCTGTTTAACCCATTTCTGCCCGACTTAACCCCCCTGTTTAACCCATTTCTGCCCGACTTAATCCCCCTGTTTAACCCATTTCTGCCCGACTTAATCCCCCGTTTAACCCATTTCTGCCCGACTTAATCCCCCGTTTAACCCATTTCTGCCCGACTTAATCCCCCTGTTTAACCCATTTGTGCCCGACTTAACCCCCCTGTTTAACCCATTTGTGCCCGACTTAACCCCCCTGTTTAACCCATTTTTGCCCGACTTAACCCCCCATTTTAACCCATTTCTGCCCGACTTAACCCCCCATTTTAACCCATTTTTTCCCGACTTAACCCCCATTTTAACCCATTTCTGCCCGACTTAACCCCCCATTTTAACCCATTTTTTCCCGACTTAACCCCCATTTTAACCCATTTCTGCCCGACTTAACCCCCCATTTTAACCCATTTTTCCCCGACTTAACCCCCTGTTTAACCCATTTTTGCCAGACTTAACCCCCCCTGTTTAACCCATTTCTGCCCGACTTAATCCCCCTGTTTAACCCATTTCTGCCCGACTTAATCCCCCTGTTTAACCCATTTTTGCCCGAATTAACCCCCGGTTTAACCCATGTTTGCCCGACTTAATCCCCATTTTAACCCATTTTTCCTGACTTAACCCAGTTGTACCTTTTTTTTCCTGACGTAACCCCCATTTTTTTGACCCCCGTTTTGTCTGAATTTTTTTTTTTTTATCGTGTGGGAAATCTTACATGAGACACCCCGGCCACTGGGGAGTGACCGAGGTAGTGTCGGATTCATACCGACTAAAACCCACACGGTGGCCGTCCTAGGCGACTAGGGAGGACGCGTGGAACCCTGACGGACACGACCCCGCATCCTCCGTCGCCGTGCCTCAAACTATATAGGAGGCTCCTCCCGAGGAGAGTCCTTAACCCCCTGTTTAACCCATTTTTGCCAGACTTAACCCCCTGTTTAACCCATTTTTGCCTGACTTAACCCCCTTGTTTAACCCATTTTTGCCTGACTTAACCCCCTGTTCAACCCATTTTTGCCCGACTTAATCACCATTTTAACCCATTTTCCTGACTTAACTCCGTTTTACCTTTTTTTTCCTGACGTAACCCCCATTTTGACCCCCGTTTTGCCTGAATTTTTTTTTTATCGTGTGGGAAATCTTACATGAGACACCCCGGCCACAGGGGAGTGACCGAGGTAGTGTCGGATTCATACCGACTAAAACCCACACGGTGGCCGTCCTAGGCGACTAGGGAGGACGCGTGGTACCCTGGCGGACACGACCCCGCGTCCTCCGTCGCCGTGCCTCAAACTATATAGGAGGCTCCTCCCGAGGAGAGTCCTTAACCCCCTGTTTGACCC